>VZRH01002852.1:37269-47389 GCA_013397555.1 Urocynchramus pylzowi | reverse complement strand
GGGGGAGTGTTGAGTTAAATTGTAGCAAAAAAAAAAAAAAAAACGAAGCAGCGTCAGAAAATAGCGGGCCTGAGCAGTGGCAGCCAGGCTGCTGCAAACAGCCGGAAGATAGTCCCTCCGGAGACGGGGAAGGGGGTCGGGGTCTCAGATTTCCCCTGAGACACCCAAGCAGATGGTGAGGGTCCCTCCCAGTGAGGTGGCATTGAAAAGGTCCCAGTTCAATGGCCGCTCTTGCGAGCACAGGCTTATGCATGGTAAGGAGAAGCAGTGAAGGGCAAAACTCTGCAGTAGCAGTGAATTCTCCCTGCAGCCACAGTCCAGCACCAAGACCACAACCATCTCTCCTTCAATCCCAGGGAGAGAGAGAGAGAGAGAGAGGGTGCTGAAGCTAGCACCAGGCTCCTAGTCAGCTCTCAAAGTATCTGCACTTCAAAGAGAAAACCCCCCAGCTAAAAGACTGCAGCCAACTACACACCTTCCACCCTCCTCCCCATTGTGTCCACATCTTTTGTCTCTCTTAATTATCTTCGTTCCCATCTTTTTGGCAACAAATGGAAGAAATATTCCCTGGTCCTTAGGCAGGCCCAGAGGAAGGGAAGATGGTTTGAGTGGAGGACGTAAGGGGGAACCTTAACTGTGGTGAACTGACTTGGGACCTGCCAGGCCAAGCTATTCTTGCAGACTGTAGGAGGAGCCTGCTGGGATCACTGCCTCCAAAACACCTCAGTTTGGACAGCTTGAATATGCCTAGGCATGGAATGTCGGGATATTTCGCATAAGAAAACCTGCTCCCTTGGAGCTCAGTTTGTAAATTAATTTTCTATGTTGTGGCTAATGGCTGTCCTTGTCTTCCGTATCTGACCCAAATAATCCAGTCCTAGTTGGTGATTGAGAGGTAGTGCATGTCCTGCATGAAGCAGAGCTGGCTTAGCTTGCAGCCCTTTTCCTATGAGTTCCCATCTTCTGCATTCCAATCCTAACTTACTTCCCTATACAGTGTCTTAATTCTCTTTGCCAGTAAAAAAAACCACCCAAAAAAAAAAACAAAAAGAAACAAAAAAAAACAAAAAAAACCAAAAAAAACCCCACAACCAAACAAAAAAAAAAAACCACAAGAAGAAGCAGATCCAATTAAAAGTTTTAATCTGATTTTTCTTGGAAACTTGTATATTTTCTTACCACGTTCTGTATAAAACATACCCTAGACAGGGACTTTCACCAACCTGAAGTCTCTGTGGGACACCACTACTTCTCAGTGCCATTTCAGCCCTGCTTTATTTTTGGCATTGGGATTTAGTTAGACACAATAGCTGGCATTTCTGCAGTATTTGGTATTTTGAAAAACCACCTTGGAGGTAATTTTTTTCTTTTCAACACGTCAATGGAAATGTCCAAAATAGAGAAAATGGGTTAACTTGGTGAAGGATCTCCAAATGTTGATTTTCCTTTGCATATGCCCAACAATTTCTTTTAAGGAGACAAATGTAGGAGGACATGCCCTCTCATTTCTGCATTCCAGCAGCATGCCTTGTCTTTTAAACAGATCCTTGTTTTTGTGATCACAGATTGGAAGCAAATCATGTGCCTGTCTGCTTGCTTTGGGGTAGAGTCTTTCTTGGGAAGAGCTGACTGTGCAAATACCTAATTACAACATAATGTGTTTTTTTAGACTGAGGGAATATGCTTCAGTCTGTCTGGCTTTGGGGGTTTTTTGGAAATCCGATTTGTATCCTATAGAAAGAGCTGTGATACCTGTGTATGCTTTGCTCTATGGATAATTCAAATCAAGATCTGATTTAAAGCCTGCAGCACTTAACACTAGTCAATGGAATAATTATGTGATTGGTGCAGGGAGAAACTAGCATCTATATTAAGGGGAGAGAGGAGTTTATGTTAGAAATTAGATGAGCAAGTTAATTAGCCTCTGTCACCAGTGATCTTCTGTGACCTTGTGGTAAAGCTTTTGACTGTCCGATTGGCATGTAGGTCTTGAAGGGGTGGTATTGTTTCACAGAAAAGGAGCTGTTGTCTAAAAAAGTCCCCAAAGCCTTTTAAGATTTATGTTATTAAACTTTCTGGTGCTTTCAGCTCTGGCATATATTAGCAGGTGGTATTTCTAATGCCTATTTTAAAATGTATCTTCTAAAGTATTATAAGGATTGACTTTTTTTTTTTTTTTAGGAAATTGCTAGAAATAGCAGTATGAAAGCAAAAGCTCGAAGTGTTTTTACTTGCTGAAAGTACCAGAGTTGATGAGTTTTTCAACACACCAAATTTTTATGAAAAAAATCCAATTCTTGCTAAGCTCTGCTATTGGTCTCTGAGGCTATCACTGTTAGTAATGGATTAGGAGAACAATGTCATTGAACTGAATTCCTCTTTAATAGGCCACAATTGAAAGTATGATAAGAAGACTTTCACATTTCAGAAATCTTTTTGATTGTAGTAACTTTAATAACTTTAAATTAAGTTATGGCTTTACATTAAAATGTATAAAATTATGAAGTCCCCACATCACAAAGTAGTGCAAAAATGATTAGAATAACTTTGTTGTGCTGATGAATTGAGCACAAGATGAGCACTGGCCTATTGCTAAAAAGGTGAACCCTATTAAAATGATTTTTAATAAGCTTTTTAAATGGTTTCCATTTTGCTATTCGCATAATTAAAAGGGAGGGAAAACTACTCAGGCTAGGTAAAGAAAGAAAAGCCTTTGGGCCTCATATCACTTTCTCTAGTTTAGTTTCATTTGCAGAGTGAAAACTTGCAGGTACAGCTGTCATAAATTTTAAGTTAGAGGGCTTGGAGGTTGTATTGCCTTCAGAGAGGGCAAACACCACTGCTTTTCCTATTTTGGATTAGTTTTTAACCTGGCTTTCTGTCCTTGTTTTGTACATGCAGAGTATTTCCGTTCTCTAAGCTGGTGTTCCTGAGAGCGTGTGTTTAGCCAGAACAACCAATATGATCAATGTATGAGTTGCTCATTTTACATCTCTGTTACAGTGCCAGGGTCTTGTGCCCTCACACCAAGCTGTTTACAAATGTATCATTAGGATATTTTCCAGCAAACCAGCAGCATAGCAGGTCAAATGCTATTAGAGAAATGAAACTCCAAAGTGCATTTGGAAGAACACTGATTACCAGACTAAATAATCCAGAACAAATGGCCAGAGTCTAACAAACAAAAATGAGTAATAAAATCAAGTGTGTTGGAATGTTTTGGCAGTTAACTAGTTTTTTCTTTCCTAGTTTATCATACAAACCTAGTAGCTATTGCACAGTGATTTGCAAGCCAGGGACAATGTTGTTATCAATAGGAAATCACATCATTAATATGTATAAAATTTGGACCTGCGAAGGTATCCTGAGCTTGCCAGTCTCTGTTAAGAAATTTTTTTTCAAGGACACATCAAAAGAGTTCTCTAAATAGGCAAAAATTGTATCTGCTGCTGGAACTGGATTTTAATACAAAAGATATGAAAACAGCTCTCCTCCTGTCCACTGAGTGCTGGCAGAGGAGATCCTTCCATCCAGCCTTGCTTCTACTCCAGCTGCTTGCAGTGGCCTCCTGGGCTGCAACAAAGTCCATGCTGAATCTCTTCTGGATCTCTAAGGAACTTTTCGTCATTTCTGGCACTTGGTGTTGATGTGCTCCTGCCCCTCTCCCAACTTGCTGTGACTCTCATCCTTTCCTTGTCACATCTGAATTTGGGAAGCATCTTTCCATACATTGCAAAGATCACTCTTCTTTTTCTCTTGTCGGTTTCTTCCACTTTGCTGTCCATTGCAGCTGACAGGACAGAACAGCCTTCCCCTGTAGTGCCCTGCCACAACTTTGATCAGTGCTTGTGATGTGAGCACTTCTGCCATCAGTCACTGTTTCCTCACTACAGGGGAACACTCCCAGCCAACATCTTTGGGCAGAGCAGCCTGTATTTCAATGAAGCAACAGCTTCTTTGTGTCTAGGGCACAGCAGCTCTGGGCTATATTAACATACCAGCATTGCAAACAGGGTAAATGCAGATCTGGGTTTTATAAGATGGCTAATTGGTTCAGAGGTGGTTGTTGAAGAGCACATAATGTCAAGCCATATGGCAGGAAACCTTCATACAAAATTAATTCCATCATTATCTGTTAGTATCTGCGTGTTGCCATTCTCCCAAGGATCTATTTTGTGTTCAAAGAATCTGTGATATTCACTCATCAACTCTGGAGCACAGATGTAACAAGTGTACCTGCTGTTCCTCGTGTGTCACATAAGGGTCTGCTTTGAGCAGAGGGTTTTTTTTGCTTTGCCATTAGAGCTATCATGCCAAAACAATGAGTAATGGCTTTAAAGAAAAGGCATGACAGTCAATGATCTGGCCATACATGCCAAGGTGAATGCAGTAGGTCTTTTGATATGTCCAGTGAGATATTTTGGTACCTTTGAGCCTTTGATAGTCATAAACTAGAATTATTGCAGTAACTTTTCAGCACAGTGCTAAAACACAAACAGAATGCTATGTTTTACATTTGATTTTCTACCATATTCATCCTTCAGGAATTAGTGTTTTGGGACTTTTGTAAAGAACCTTCCTTTGAGAACTAATTATGAAGAATGTTTCTTTGTTTCTCACTTTAAATTACCTCTTAGTCTATTGCAGTTCATCTTGAAGGCATCTTGAGTGAATTTTTTTCATGAACATTAATACAACCTGTGGCAGATCTGAATGAAATAGAAAGTTTCATCATTTCTGCCATGAGAATAGTTTTTGTCTCAGCTGCTTTTTTTTGTTTGCTTTTTTTTGGTTTGTTCTCCTTCTTTCTGTAACATTGAATCAGCTGGTTTCTTAAAAAGATAGCAGATTTTTTATAGTTTGGAGGAATTATTCTTGAGAAATGAGTGAATAATTAGGACAGTTTCCTGAACAAATCACTTCCATGACCCCAGAGCTGCTGCCTTCAAATAACTAAATGTTGTGTTCTTCAGAGGAGAATGTGTTTCTCTGGCTTGCAAATGTATTTCCCATGGAATCCAAGACCAGTGAATGATTTGAAAGTTATCTCTTTCTGTGGTCAGTCTGTAGTACAGAAAAGGAGTTTATCCCTGTGCTCCAGATGAGATTTCCCTTGCAGGTGTTTGGGTGACACTGGATGCATTTGTAGTATCTACCTGATCAAACCTTTTACCTGACTTTTTGTTCAAAAGTTATAAATATAAGTTAATAAGTCACATATACCTGGAAGGTTGCATCCAAATGAACCCACATACTATGGAAGCTTTTTCAGGTTTGTGAAAACTAACTGTGTTAATGTACATCCCCCAATTTCTCTGGGTACAAATGTGACTGCAATTTGCACAGTTGCTGGTGAATATTAACTTATGGGAAGGGAAGGAAGTATGTCCCATGTGCTTCTCATTAGTAAGACCTAAAAAAAACCAAAAAAAAACCAAAAAAAACAAAACAACAAAACAAACAAACAAACAAAAAAAAAACAGAAAAGAAATTTTGAGGGCAACTCATTGAAAAGATACTGGTAGGTTCTGACATAATATGAATTCATGCAAATCTTTCTGCAGATAGCTGTCATCAAAACCCCAATCAATGCAAGGATTGTGGAAGCTTTATAGCTTTATGAGGGAAAGATTTTTGAAGTACTTTTGTGTCCATATGTGGGGAATATCCTGCAGCATGGATCTGAGGTTTGCACCTGCTGTGTTTGGTAATGCTAGACAATAGTATTAGCATGTCATGATTACATGACTGCAGAAAAAACTAGGAAGCATCATGCAACCACAGAATAAAAGAGTTGCCAAGCTGAGCATAAGAAGGAAGTGGAAAGTACTTCTTTTCTGCTTTTCCTGAGCTCAATACAGACATTTCAGTAGACTGTTTTATAAATGCTGATGGTTATTGAAAGGACTGTTCACATCCCATGGAACTATTTTTGGGGTTTTTTGCTGTTCATTTAATTTTTCAAAGTGGTTGTAATAAATTTGATCAAGTAAACCTTATGACATTTTATATTTCATTCCACAGAAATACCTCAGGAGCTTTTTCTCTGCAATGCTGAAATCTCCATCATCTCCACTGAACATTGATAAAGTGGGGCTAACTTTGTCAAAATACACCATCTGTGAATTCTCACCCTTCTTCAGGAAAGGCGTTTTTGACTACAGCAGCCATGGGACCAGCTAAGTTTTGGGCCAGGATCCTTATGCTGGAGGAGTATAATTGGAGTGGTGCCTTCACTTTTGTGTGAGAGGAATGAGGGAAACAAAAAAAACATGTCTCCTCCATACCTGGAAAGTTGCATCCAAACAGCACCAATTCAAGACAGCCATGCCCCCACCCTAACCTGTGTCCTTTACCAGCTCCCAAGTTAGTGCCTGCATTCTCCTGGCATGGAGTGTACAGACATTTTTGTGTAAGTTGGTCTGTTAATACTGTACAAAGATTCTGAGTCTTGTAATGAGTTTGGATCCCCTTCTTGGCAGCAGTGCTTCCTTCCCATTTGCTCAGATATTTGTTCTGGCCGTTTGAGAAGATCTCATGTTTACCATGGCAGTGTGTCATGCTGACAGAGGGTTTCCAAGCGGCCTTTTGGTTTCTGTCCAAGCTGTTCCTTAAAGAACAGTTCCTCTTTTGTTTCTTTATAGCATAGTGTTATATTGAAGGTAATGATCATACTCCACTGTTGTTTCATTTTCTTTCCCTTCTAGATACACTGAGTATTGACTGTATAATTGTATAGTTTTTCTCAGAAGAATTAAAGGGCCTGGGTAACTTGAATGCTTACAAAAATATATGCAGCAGAAAGAATATTATTTAAACCCTGTCAGAGTCCTCCATGCTTGGTTGTTTGGAGGCCGAACAAATCATTCACCATTAATAAAGAAGCAAAGGAAGCAATAGTTACCGAATAACATGGTCAGCATCTTTTCAGATTTCATAATCATTCAGACTGTAAATGGAAACTCTGCACTGTACAGAGCTCATAGCTATGCATAAAGCTGATGCAAAGTTATATATATTGTTTTTTAAATAGTTTCTTCACAATAGTTGTAAAACCTGAGGTTTATTTGCATCAGTTAAAATTTACAGGATTTAAATAATAGTACTTTGAAATGACTCAGGACTTACTCAGACTTGCACATGTATATACAGGTAGAACTCATTTTATATTGCTGCAGATTCAAAAATATGTATACACTGTGACTGGAATTGAGTATGTGTACATGTTAATGTATAATTGGTTGTATAAAAATCAGAATTGAATTACTTCCAGTTATTAAAATGCATAATGAAAGGTAAGTTTTGTGTGCCATTTGTTCAGAGTGTGAAGCATTTTTTTCTGAGTTGACATCACTGACCACTTGTAGGTTGTAGTAATCAAACTATTTCATGTCATTGAAAATTATTAAAACCTAAAGTAGCAACACTGATGGCATGTTTATTTCATGACCTAAATTATAGAACAGCAGTTTTACATTTAATATGATACATCAATGATCCTGAGGGAAATGGCTGAGGAATTGTCCAAGGCACTATTCATCATATTTAAGAAGCGATGGCACTCTGGGGAAGTTCCCCCTGACTGGAGAAGGGGAAACATAACCATCATTTCCAAAAAGGGAAAACAGGAACCACAGGCCAGTCAGTCTTACCTCAGTGCCTAGCAAGATTATGGAGCAGGTCCTTTTGGAAGCTGCTAAGGCTCATGGTAACTAGTGTGCTAATTGGTGACTGCCAATATGCCTTCACTAAAGACAAATCATGCCTGACAAATTTGGTGGCCTGGGAAGACCTTCTAGAACTGCTTCCCATACCTACAGGGAACGTGCAGGAAGGCTGGAGAGAGACAAGGGCATGCAAGAATAGTAGGAATGGCCTTAAGCTGGTTTTATTAGATATTGGGAAGAAATTCTTGACTATAAGGGTGGTGAGGCACAGGCACAAGTTGCACAGAGAAGTTGTGGGCAGCTCCTTCACTGGAAGTGTTCAAGGCCAGGCTGGATGGGGCGGTGAGAAACTTGATGAGAAGCACCAGGAAGGTGTCACTGCCTGTGCCAGGGGCATTGGAACTAGAGGACTTTTAAGGTCCTTTCCAAACCAGGCCCTTCTATGATTCTGTGTTGATGTATAAAGATAAGCATAGCCTGTCACAATAAGCATCTTTAATTAAAATTTTAAAAGAAAAAAAAATAGAATAAATTATTTAAATTTTGAGAGCATTTTTATAATTTTAATTCATTTAAGGGAAAACAAAAGTTGGAGTAAAATTTCTGGGTCCTATTATTAGCAGGGTAGGATTTATTGCCTTTGAATATGTCTGACTTTATCTGACTCTAACTGACTTAGGTTTCTTAATAGCTTTGATTGGGAAGCTAAGCATTCCCATCAAACCTGTTGATTCCCAAACTGGTTTTTTTTTTTCACTGGATCCTGGACATTCCTGGACTCCTTCATACACTGGAGCATTAACTGCCTGTGCTTGATCACTGACAGGGACCCAACCTTGTGATCCCTGCTCTGCCCAGTGCATTTATTACACCTCTTCAGGCTGTCCCAGGGCCCTCTGTGCAGATTTCATCCTCCTGACCACAAGGCTGTGTCTTCCCTTCCTTCTCCACTCTGCCATTTGGCTTTGCTTGCGCTTCCCAGATCAGAAGGTGGAGGCTGGGTGCTTGCTTGGTTCCTATGGTGAGCTGAGTAACTGGAGTTTGGTGTTGCAGCAGGTTAATGGAAGACTAGTCAGTGCATGTGGTTGTCTTGCTCTGATGCACATATGGGCGCTTCAGGGGCAGAAATTAGGGGTGATAAATAAATCACTCTGCATCTCCCTTCAAAGCCAGTGACTATTCCGTTTCTCCTTCTCCCTTGACCTGTTCCCCTTCCTACCTCATTCAGATGAGGTATGATAAAGAATGAATGCCTCAGAGTCTTTAGAAAAATTGTTTTGTGTTACTGTAGAGCATTATGTCCTGTGTGCCACTTCTATGAAAGGACCTAGCAGGCCAAAAAAGGGTAAACTGCTTTATCTGCTGCACTGATAACTCCATTTCCTGCAGTTGTCTTTCCTGAAAAACTGCCAGTGTGCCAAGCAGAACTCCTTTGCACCACATGGTGAATGCTGGTTATGAAAAGGCAAAAGCAAACATGACTCCTAGAGGTATTTTATGTCATTTTGAATTTGGAGAACCTGTTTAAGAAAAACTCAATGTGATAAAGAGTTAAGTGAAAAATTTGAATATTATTTTTTTTTTTTCACTTGAATTTGAAAGCAGACTTGAACTGGATTCCTGTCAACAGTACAAATTGATTCAGGACCAGATGCTCCAGTATTGTAAACTTGCCTATAAGATGGTTAATTTATGTTGTCTAGTTTATCTGACCTGCAGTGTTAAATGTGTACATTGCAAATAACAAAAGTCTATTAATCACTCTATTTACAATGTCATCAAGTTAAAAGCTACAGAGTTGCGAATGTAAGCATGAGATTAGGACTACAACCCCTGGCTACCAGTTTTTCCCACCTTCTTACCTATCTTTCACTGGTATCCAGAGTTGAATCAATGATGGCAAGCTCAGGCTAAGCTAGGAGGCATCTTTGAATAATTACCTCAGTAAAAAATATGATGGTTGTTTATAACCTACAGTCTTTAAACTCAGACTTCATGAGAAGTTTTCAACAGAAGCTGAAATGCATATAGCTAGCCATTGTAAAGATGTTCCAATTGCATTTCTCTGTAGATATCCTCAAGCTCTAAGGTTGTCCATTAATTTTATTTTCAACATCCTGACACTTTCAACAACATTGTGAAAGTTATTTTCAGGCCTGATATGGTTGGTGGTTTTTTTCAAGTGCCTAAGTAATTGAGAAATGTCCTTTAGTAAAACCTAACTTATGTATCAGTCCTATATACATTTCAGGAAAAGTGTGTGTTTAAGTACTTTACTATAATGGGGCTATCACACTTACCCCTGCAACTGAAATCATGCCTCCATTAAAGTCACCAAACCGTTTGGCTCATATCCTTGCTGAGCCTACAGCAGTTTTTCATCAATAGGATTGCACCAAAAAAGGCTAAAAAGCACACTGGAGATGGTGCTTGGCTTTTTTCTTTTTTTCTTT
>VZRH01002852.1:727-37240 GCA_013397555.1 Urocynchramus pylzowi | reverse complement strand
TTTTTTTTTTTTTTTCTGGGTAACATGATTAAATGCAAAAAAAAACTTAGAGGAAAGCCTTGTTGTTGGTCTTGACCCTGCTCTCCTTTAACTGGAAGTGCTTTTCCTCTGAATATGCTGCTGCTCATAGGCAAGAGGTTGAGCAGCCCTCAAAGCCCTGCTGATAAATGACTCCTGGTAATCTCCTTGCTCCTGTAGGTGGGAATAAGAAATAGGTTTGTATTAGACTGTGATAAAGCTTGCAATTTTATATGCTTCCAGCTCACCAAAGCCCCAAAATTGGAAAAAATAAATTATTTTTAACTTACAAGTTTCTTTATCCATCCTTGGGTTTATTTTCTCTGTGTTTCATTAGATTCTGGAAAAAAAATATGTTTGATAAGCTAAAGAGCAAAAACTTTCTGGCTTCCACCCTCATAATGGGAAATAGAAGGTATTCCTTTGCAGGACAGGCTTCATGAGCAATTAAGATCTATGCAGTTGTACAGGCCCTGAACCAGTTAAAGGCTTAAAGTCTGATAAAGATATATTTTCTTGGCAAAGCTGTAAAATGAATTTTTTTAATATATTGGGTCCTGCCACTTTTTAAAATTGTTGTTTTATTATTTTAAGAGAGTGCTTTGTTATTATTGGTGGCAGACCAGAATGCTGCTGTAGATGTACCTTTTTATTCCTATACAGTGAAAACAAAGTTGATTAGGAACAAAAATATCATAAAATATAATCAATTAAGGTTGGAAAAGGCCTCTAGGACCATCAAGTCCAACCATTACCCCAGCGTTACTGTGTCACCAATAAACTATGTCCCCAAGTGCCACATCTACACATTATTTGAACATTTCAAAGGCTGGTTATTCCAGGTTATTTCCTGGGCATCCTGTCCTAATGCCAGACTACCCTTTCACCAAAGAAATATTTCTTAATATCTAATCTAGACCTCCCCTGTTGCAACTTGAGAAAGAAACAGGTAGGGAAAGTGAACTGTGACCTGAAAATGAATTTTGTGGGAAACAGGTAAACTTCCTTATGCCACCTGACTAATGCAGTTAAATCCATAAAAGAGCTCATCCAACTGGCTGAAAATACCTGATCACAAACAATACTGTTTTGTCTTTTTGAGATTGAATTTTAGAAGGAATGTATTGGGAAGCTATATTAGGGGTGAACATTAATGTTTGACAAAATAGAGGCAAGATTTTGGACCAGAAGCTTTAGTCTCATGTTTGCAGTGTGTAACAAGTCTTAGAAACAAAAATGCAAGTGGCAGCATGGGAAACCTTGTATCTTTTTTCTTCTTTGCAACTTTGTCTTATTTTTAAATACTGACAATTTTCTCCGAAGTTATGCTGACATTGGAGCGTGTAGCACAGCTTTTGTTCTCACACAGAGTTTTGGCAGTACTTTGGTGGTTGTTTTTTGAAACTGGTCTCAGAAAAAGAAATAGGTCTAAGAATAAAGTTTACAGACTCTTTTAAAGTCCTTCTCACTTTCTTTTGCTATCTTCTATCTTCTCATGACCTCTTTTTTCTGGGTGGCTTGTTCTTGTTCTTTGTAAGTTTTCAATTACTTCCTGTCTGTAGTCTTATTTTACAGATGGTTTATAAGAATGTGCTGGGAAGAGTTGAAGAGAAAGCAAATCCTTTATTATATGACAAATGGTAGGTATCATCTTCTGATAACTTGTTCTGATCTCCTGTTTTTCTGTTTCCTTAAAGGCATGGATCAGAGATCATCAACTGAAACCACATTTTAGTTGTGTTCTGCAAAAATTGGTGTCCTTGATTTTTGATATTGGGAATTACAACAGAAATCAGAATCTCAAAAATGAGTAGGTGAAAATTGTTCATGGTGTTATTGTTGCTCTACCTGGGAAATCAGTGTGCTTTCAGGACTTCTCCATCATGGTTGGTTTTTTTCCCAAATGTGAACACCTTAGAGGTGTATGGGTTGCAAATTACTCCTTTCCATGGTGCAGAGTAGCATGCTGATAATAGTTGCAAAATGAATCTACTGATAATGAGAGCTTCAAGAATTGTTCTATGAAAACTAATGGTGTGTGTATCAAATCACCTGTTTTTGTCATTGAGTTCAACAAGAGAGAAGGCAATGCTCTACTGCTGAAAAAACAAGCCATGGCACATTTTCATCCATAACCACCTCCAATTCTCATTATTTTAGTAGCTGAGCAACGGGAGAAGAGTGCTGGACAATGCAGAGGCAGCAGAGCCCTCTGGAAGATTAGCATAAAAGAATGTGAACAATTAAATACATATCTCAGTCTGTCCTGTGTTCAGATCTGTCCTGTTCTGAGCTTGGAAGTGTTCCTTAATGCAGTGTGGATAAAAGAACATGCCAGTTCTGGGAAGCAAGTGCTTCCAGGAGGTACAGCAGACACCCTCTGGGCTCCAACACAGAAAGGTTGCTGAGCACTGTGTAAAATCAGAACCTTGGACAAGCTTCCAAGCTGCCTGAGCGTATTGATTCTGGCACCTGCTTGCATAAACAGGTGTCAGGTTTATGTGCCCAGATGAAGTTACCTCTTGACATCTTAATTATATGCTAGACTCTGGCTGTATCTATTGTGTGAGTAGTTCTCGGTGTTGTAAGGAAAGGCAAGGGAGAATGGAGGTATGAAAAAAAAGTTGCAAGAAAATAAATGAAAAACAACCCCAGACCTAACAAACAAAACAAAACCAAGTGATTGTTCGAAAAACAAACGTATCACAAACTTCTTAATCTGTGGTAGCTTAACATTTGCATAACATTATTTACTGAATGGACACAATTGCTCAAATTTGTCAAGTCTGTCAGCAAATTGAGAGGATCTCTCAGCACAGCTCATTTCATATGCAAGGGGATTTCACTACCCCTGTTCTTTTGTAGTGGTGGGACAGGATTTTAAGGGACTGGGACTCTGCTGAGTGTATTGGCAACATGTATTTCATTCTGTGTGAATTAAATCAAGGCTGGAATTTAAACATCATATTGAGTAATCTGGCCTTTAAAAGCATGATGAGATTTTACAAGGCAAATTTTGGGCTGTTTATTAGCATTCATCCGGGGTCCTGCACACTGCAGGACAAAAGCCACATAATAATTTTCACTATACCATTTTGAAGACTGTTGAATTACTTTTGACAAGGCTGCTAAATGAGATTGCCTTGATGATACTCTGGAAAATCAGCGACAACAGGATGTTCTTGGTTTAAGTGATTTATTATCCAGGCATGAAGGCTTGGGCTGTGGTTGCATGAAGGCTGCACAGAGCTCTCTGCTAGAAATTTCTTGGTAAGTATCTGTCCTGGTTTAAAGGACCAGGTGTCTGCCAGGGAAGGTGGGAAGCTTCCTTGAATGGAAAATGTGATCCCCTTCCCTCCATTACAGGGCTTTCAGGCAAAGATNTCCCAGCAGAAAAAAGCCAGTGGGGCTGGGCAGCGACAGGCCAGCTCCTGCAAACAGCCAGGAGATGGTCCCTCTGGAGGGGAGAAGGGGTTGGGACACAGGGTTCTCCCCGGAGGCACCCAAATAAATGGTGAGGGTCCTTCCCTGTGAGGGTCCTTCCCAGTGAGGTCACATGCTGAAAAGGTCCCGCTTCAATGGCCACACTTAGGAGCAAAGCCTCATTCACGGTAGGAGAAGCAGTGAGGGACAGAACTCTGCAGTGGCAGTGAATTGTCCCCACATCAACAGCAGCACTGTCTCACCTCCAGTCCAAAGAGCAAAAGTGAGAGACGAGCTAAGCCCAACCCCTCACCCCCTGCAAAAATCCCTGGTATCTCTGCCCTTCCCAAGAGAAAGCCCCCAGCTAAGAGAGTGCAGCCAGCTGCACCCCTTACCCCCATCTTGGCCACATCTTTTGTCTCTCTTTAATATCGTTCCCATCTCTTAGGCAACATATGAGAGAAAACTGTCAGAGAGAAAGAAAAAAAAAAAGGAAAAATCCTAACCTCCAACAGTATCTCTCTCTGGGAAGGTGCTGTTGTGGTTTAACTGGAGAGATAAGTAAATACCACACAGGATCTCACTCACTTCCTAGCCCCTTGTGTGATGGTGGAGAGAATTGAGAAAAAAAACATTAAAATTGTGGATTGAAACAGGACAGAAATGGAAGAGATAGTAATAATAGTAATGAAAAAGTAATTTGAATACCCAAATCAAGTTATGTACAGTGCAGCTGCTCACCGCTTGCTGAGTGCTGCCCAGTGAATTCCCAAGTGGTGGCTCCCAAACAGCTTTTCCCCAGTTTTATGCTGGACCATGTGATCTGGAATATCCTTTTGACTAGTTGGGATCAGCTGTCCCAGCACTTCTGCCCCTCCCAACCTCTCCCACGGTGGTGTGGTTTGAGAAGCAGAAAACTCCTTGCCTTAGTGTAAGCAGTGCTTAGCATCAGCTAATTGGTATGTTACCAACATTTTCTCATCCTAAATCCAAAGCACAACACCGTACCAGCCCGTAGGAAGAAAAGTAGCTCTACCCCAGCCAAAACCAGGACAAGATACATTGAACTTAAAATAACTGATTTGATTTTATGAGCCTTTGATTTGTCTGTACTTTGGCCAATATTCACCATTCAAGTAGACGCTTTTCTTCCCTTGTCAGATACCCATTCAAAATGCAAGAAATTAGTGGTGGCAGGATGGTAGAGGCAAAAGGGGACCAAGAAAGGTGATGGTGCCACTTGGGCATCCAAACAGCCAAGTCTTAACACCCCTTCCCCAGGTTATCCTTGTTGATGAAACTCAGGACTCACTGCTAACTTCCTACCACTTCCCACAAGTCATGGTGGAGGAGCTGCTCTGTGGTTTCTCTGCAGGTTACAATGATGTTCCATTCCTCTGGTTCCCTTGTTCAAGCTCTTTTCAAAGTAAATCCCCTTTCAGTTGCATTGGTTTTGTTTATTAAATGCATGTGTAATTTTGATCCCTTTTCACTGCCTTGTGCAATTTTACTGTTCCCTTACATATTGCAGAGATGTGCAATATGTGGGGGGAAAAAAAAAAAAGGAAGCTGAAGTGCCCATTTTTTTTGTATTTCCTCTCTCTTCCTCCAGTTTTATGATGTGAACCCCCTGTTTTCACCTTCACACAGAAATACACCTTCAAGGACAATTTTATACTGGTTGGTCTCCAGGTAACCTAAAGTTGTGATTCCCTTATTATTAAACCTAAGCTTGTAACTGAAACTGAACTCTCATTCCTTTTCAAATTAACCCCTTGGTGCAAAACATCAAGGGTTTTCCAACTCCATCAAGTGGAAGTCACTGAAGCTGGGAACTTATTGACAAACCAAGGGGTTAAATCTGTGGCTAATGCTGTAGATTATGTTGATTTACTACCCCCTTAACAAAAAATGTCCAAGAATTGATGTTGTTAGGTCTCAGTCAGGGGCAGACTTGAGAGAAAACCAAACAAATTCACAGCTCTAAAAAGGAAAAAGAGTAAAGGGCCTGTGAGTGGAAACCAGCAGAATTGTATGCCATGTTAACAGGCCATAGGCCAAATCCAACTGCTAATTATAAAAAACTCCTCCAGTTCTCTGCCCTCAGTGCAGCTGCAGGGCAATGGTGCTAGTGGCACCAGAGGGGCCTGGAGAGGACTGGGCAGACTGGAGAGGACTGGGCAGACTGGTCAGGAGTGGCTGGCTGCAGGAGGGCTCTTGGGTTTAGCCAAGCTCCCCTGCATGTCCCCCAGCCCTGGGCACGTCCCCTAGCAGCCAGTCTGGCCATGTGACTGTGCACAGGTGGGAGCAGCTCAGGTGCAGGGCTGGCTAAGGGCTCATCTATGTTCCAGAGGGCCATGCCAGGACACAAAAGTAGTGAAAGGCTCCAAGGCATCCCCCTGCCCATGCTCCTAGTGCGGGAGCTGTTGACAGATGGTTTGCATGTTTGAGAAATCAAAGCCAGGATTTCTGCAGCCACCTGGGGTACCCCAGAGAGCCCCTCCTTGCCAGCCATTAGCTCAGGTAACACAAACAAGGCCAGGAAAAGCAGAAAAACAAATTTCCCTTCTGACTCTGTTGCCAAATGCTCCTTCACTGCATGGCGTGGAAAGAAGAGTCCTGGACAGATGGTGAGGAGGACCCCGAGGGTGCAGGCAGCCCTGGGACAAGTGCTGCCCACCTCTTCTCCCAGCTCTGCACTGGCATTTGCCTCTCTTCCTGCACTGCTCCAATATGGACTGGGAACACAGCATCATTTTCTGGCTACACAGATCACACATTAATTTGAAAAGCAAACTCTGGATGTGATTTAGCACAAGGAGATGGAAAGTGGAGAGAATGTGGCAATGAGTTTGGATTTGCAGAGGATGGTAAATCTTTGGGCATCCAGGTTTTTGGAGGAGCCGACTCAAAAAAGATTTATATGGATTGTCTCTTGCTCAGTGAAACATAGATTACAAGTAAGGCTGGTGACTGGCTGTCTTACCTTATGTTATTCTCCTCTTACTCTTGCCTGTTTTTGCTTCTACAGAAATGCCTTGACAAGACACTGCAGCAATTTTCCCAACAGATATGACAGTCCATCTCTGGAGGCTTTAGAAGATATTTGCTCAAAGAGGGAGCATTCACTGCACCACCCATTCTGTTAAAGCACTAAAAGAGGATATCAGTTATTACATCTTACTATGCAAATTACCATTTATATAATTGTAAGTCTGTCTCTACTGAGCAACCATTTTTATGGTGATGATCTTAGTATTTACATAAAAATTGCAGTACACAAGGTAAATTGTGTATTCCAACCTACAATTTTTGACAAGAATTTATACAGGCACAATAACTTATTTTTTCTTCTTAAGCAACAGTAATCATAAGTAATGTGCAGAAACATTCATAACCACAGTCTTGGATGAAAGCTCCATTTTTCCCTCAGTAACCTGCTGTAATTACAGCGTACATCAATTCTGCCATAGGTAGATACACCAGATTTTGTTTTCCTTTTGTCCTCATACAATTTTAATGACTATCCCTGCTTAGAATACAGCATTTTAAATTAAAAAATTAAAAATTTAGAAGAAGTTTGTTTCCCTGACAACAGTGACAGCAACATTTAATACCCCTCTGTGTGATTTGTAGATAAATATATACAGTTGCTGATACTAGTGAGATAATGTGCCTGGGGCTAATTGTGCTATTACAAATATTTGAAGCCTGAGCTTGATAATGTAGGTCATGGTACTTAAATATGTATGAACTGAACTAATTTGACTTTCTTGCTGCTTGCCAGCATATTGACAGAACCTTTGGTAACGCAGCTATGTGATTGTCACAAGGCAGCTGAACTGTGCTGGGCACAGTTGATCACATATTGATCGGGCATTGTGGGGCTTTGTGTTTATTTGGATTTGTGGTGGCAGCTCAAAGGAAGAGGCTCATGTGGGATCATGGGGCTTGTGAAACAGATCCTGCTGTCTTCCTTCAGGCCCATGGCTGTCTTCTCCTGGCTTCTAGTTGGGACACCCCAATTCAGCACATGAGGTATGTAACAGAGTTTTACCTAAGTAAGCCCTACATAAAGATGGCAGCCTTGATTCTGACTGACCAGTCTCCAGGATTGGTCCTGAGAGGAACTGCTTGTGTCTGGCTTTTGCTCAGAGCCATGAACAGGAGTGCCCTGTGATTGTGTCTGTAGCTTGGGGCTCTGCAGAGCAGCCACAAAGTCATGTTGTGGTCATCCTATGATGGTAAGGCTGGTCTGGATGTAGCCAGAGACGGGGTCCCCTCAGAGTAGCTGACAAAGGCCTTCTGGACTTTTTGTATTCCAGATTATTGATTTATTAAGACAGAAGAGATGAGGGAAAATGCCAAGCTGTTTGGTATAATCATTGTGTCTTGTCCTGTGGCTGTATGAGAAATCATTAAAGCTCCCTGTATGCAAAGTTGTTCTGCTTATGATGATCCCAAACTCTCGATTTTGTCCTATGAAGCATCAAGCTCAGTTCTAGTGAAAGAAAACCCTTTATATACCCATCAATGAGCATTTTTTTTTAAGCTTAGGACTCCTGGTTTAGCCTGTAAAGAGCTTTGGCCAGGCTCAGGGGTGCTTTGCCTCTCAAAGCAGATTGCAGTTAGAGGTGAAGAAAGCAAGATTGCTTGGCTCTGCTCCCCTGATCTCCAGGTAGAGCCTTGCTGTGGAGTAATTCCTTCAGCACTTTGACTCAGGGCGGTCCCTCGGGCCAGTGGCAGATGAACACTTGCAACATTGCTGAGTGCCAAGTTTGGGTATGGACAGAATGAAATGTTTAAGGTTCTCTTAGTTTCTCATCTCCACTTCTCATATTCTTTCATAGCTAATGAGGCAGGTGCTGAACCGAGTGAAAATTTAGAGGTGGTGAAGCTAACACTAATCCCAACCCCAGTGTCACAAAACCTCGGAGACAGAATTGTGGTCCTCTCCCTTTTGGAGTGGCACCAGTGCATCATCCCTAAGGCTGTGTCACCTGATGGCTGCACCAATATAGCATACATTAATTTTCTTGGAGGCTTTGGTAGATGGAGAGGTTTGTTGTCCTCATTGCATCAGCAAAATCTTAAACAGGATTGTTGAAGCTGGCTTCAATCCTCAACATGCGCCTGCTGCTGGGCCTTGGGTGAAGTCAGCGGTGTTACAGCGTTTTATAGAGTGTGAGGCACTCAACACAAGCTGTGGGGAAATATAATCATGAAAGAGGCATATTTTAGAGGGATGGAATTTCAGCAGCACAGAACACTGCTCCTGCAGGGCTCTTAGCTGGGAAATGGGCTGCCACAAGCCACCTAATAAAGCTCACGGCAACGTGCTGTGATGAATCATGTTGGAAAGTGGGAAAAGCAGACATAAATGGAGAAGATGTAATGAGAAAGAAAAGGCTTAAAAATCCAAGCATCATGGTTCATATCACATTAAAAGGATTATTTAGATGTGAGTAACAGGGTCAGAAATTCTATGTCTAACTGGACGAACCATGTGCTGTCCCATTACAGCAAGTTCTGCTTAAAACTTTTTAGATTTAATATGCTGAAATAATGTTACACATAGCCAGCCTTGGTCCATGCCAGTAATTAATTTGAGTGCAATTAATCTGAGTGAAGATGACATCTTTTGTCAGCAACAGGTAATCCTTCCTAGCAAAGGTAAAGCTGAGCAAGCAGTTGAAAGGGAAATCATTAACAACATTCTCCTTCTCCTGCAATTTGTCTTCACATCCTGTTACTTCCCTGGATGGATGAGCTAAACACAGAGAATAACAAAACAAAAAAAAAGCCTTTTTGAGCTTCTGCAGCTGGTCTTTCTGGTTGAAAGGAAGACTTTCCTTTGTATATGTTGATACTTCTTAAATGAGATGCTTTGATGGTCCCTTAGGGATTTAGCTTGTCTCACAATGAATGTGGAAATTAAAGGAAATATGCAAGGTGTAAGACAATTATATTGGTTGAAGAAAGATTTGTTACAAGTGTCTTTGCTCAGATTTAACATGTTTAGATATATTTATGTCTGTGACTTCTTTGCTGGAGTCTGTCAGAAATATGGCCCCCTTTTGGTACCACACAGGAGGCAGCATTAGAGAGTTTTCCATGGCTCAGCCATCCAGTGCTACCAGGGACTGTCTGGGGAACTCTGCAGTAATGTCAATTAGCCATAAAAGTTCTGCAAACAAGCATTATGCCACCTCCTTATGCATCCCCTGCTGCTCACAGTGACACAGTAATGTCCAGAGCTAAAAAACAATGTTGGAACTATCACTGTCTTTTGCAGCTCCTGCGGTGATCTAAGTGGTGTTTTACTGGACATAGTCTCACATGGAAGTTGGATTGTCAAATTGAAAAAAGAGGATTTAGCTTTTGATATCCTTTCTCAGGATATGCTTTTCATATTGGAATGCCAGTAATTTGCATCTAATTCCTCTTGAGCTAAATATATTCACTTTCATTTCTTGTCTGTGCTTTTCTCTCAGACGGTGTTTCTGCAGGTGATTGGGGAATCCCGTAGCTCCAGGGGATAGGCAGGCATTATTTGCCTTTTCTGTCCTCAATTCCTCCATATGTTTAGTTATTTACTGCCATTCCCTTGATTTTAGAAAGGAAAAGCACAGATGTCTGAGGAGTGTCTGCCTTTTCTCCACTGTAATTAATTATCTATTATCTATTCAGGGTGCTGCATCAATTGCTCCATCAAGGCTGTGTAACTCAGGGAGGAGTTTCCCAAATGGAAATCCCTTCCCTGACCTCCCCAAGGGGCATGAAGTATGGATCTGTGCTACCTGTGTGAGATGGAAGAAAAAGCTCAAAAGCTCTTGGAACTCCCATCATGCAAACATAGAGCTGGGCGCAGGAAAAGGATGCAACAATTGCCACATTGGCAGCAGCCTTGAAAGGGAGATAAGAATTAACACAGCTCTTAAATTTAGGGACCAGAGAATGTAGCTGATCCTTTCTCTGCAGCATTCCCTGGAAAATAAGTCCTGGTGTTGAGGGATAAGACCATGACTTTCTTTCTCTGGGCAAACACTTTCGTACCAGATCTTGTGGTATTTCCCATATAGCATCCACTAGTCCAAGGTGAGCCTTCAGGTGCCTTTTTCCTAGCTGCAAATGATGCATCTCTTAACCCAGGGCTACAAATCTGATGCATGCCATCCACGTGGATGAGTTTGTTGGATCACACACCCATTGCATGCTCAATGCATGCAATTGACAGGGCTTTTCTGAGCACTGTCAGCAGCTGGGGGCATGCAGATCTGTATCTAATGCTCCTTTGCACAGAAGTACTTCCTCCCTTTTGAAATGCTCAGGGTGCTCCACAGATGAAGGGTGCTCAGGGCACATCTACACATTTAACTTGGCTTAACTCATTTGTTCTTTAATCGTTCATTATCCAGATGGGAGCAACTTCAAAGTGCTGTTCTCAGCAAGACACATTCCTCCCTATCGCTTGAATATGCCCAAAGCCTGTTTCATGAAAAACTTCGACTTTTTTTTTTTCAAATGTATGGTATTTCAAAGTCACTTTATGATTAGACCAGGATCACTAGCAGTTAAATCCATCATGATCCAAAAGTGTTTGAGGGCATATTTTACCTAAGTCATACTGTGGGCATAAAGGGCTGAGCTGTAGAAGGCCTCCTAGTGTGCCCTGGCTCCACATAAAAGAAAAATAATGGATATTTTTATAAATAAAAGTGCAGACCATCATATGCACTCGTAATCTCAGAGTAATTAAGCAGCTGGAGAGAATGATGATTCATACTGAGACTCACTGTGCTCAAAGAGTCCTTTTTCTGTATGTTTGAACATGTTGCTAAGAAATCTTGTAAATAATGTATTATTCTCTGGTTAAAAAGCTGCCTTCTAGGGATAAGGCAAATAGCATTTTATTTGTTATTGTATATCATGATACTTAACACAATCAGATGAACTTTCAAAGGGAACAGTGTGAGACCTTGCAGAGGAGCATTTCTGGGAGAAGTAAGCCAATGATGAGGGCTCGGACTGCGACAGAGGCACTGCCCTGCAGAGGTTTAACTGTTGTGAACTCCTACCATGTGTCTCGTGGTGTTGGGGGTTACAAAGCACCACAGGCAGTGGGAATTTTTTGGTTCTCTCTGAGTATCAGCTTTCATCAAAAAAGTGTGGGGTTTTTTTACTTCAGTCCTCATGGCGTAAGAAAAATGGTCACAAATGTGGCAGTGCAGGCTGAAAAATCCAACAGAAAGAACTCAGGTTGACTTCACATCTATCTTGTGATTAATATTGGGGCTGACTTGCCAATTTATACTATTTGAAGGCCAGATTAAATAACCTGTAACATTTTTATACTACCCTTCAGATGTGGATTGAAAAGCCCTTTCAGATGTGAAACTGTATTTTGTGATACAGTTGTGATAGAGTGTTTCTGTGAATTTGGGCTAATTTGGTCTTATTTCCTATAGTGATTTTTCTTAATTCTGCCTCACTTTTCCATGAGTGATGTTCTGTACATATGCACTGCTCTCAGAGGGACCTATAGAACCTGTACCCCAGTTATTTCACCACAAAATTATCTGTCTATGGATTTCACCTGCCTGAAGGTTAATCTGGAGAAGGGCATGTGTACAGAAATGGATTGACAACTGAGAGGTGATATGAAGAAAAGTGAGCCAGGAAATCCCCCAGGAAGAAGAGCAGTTCCATGTATTCCCCAGCTGACTTGGCTCACGGGTCTTCAAGAAAATATCCAGGTTAGAGCAAAACAGAATTCCTTCCTCCTGCTAGCTCTTAAAAATGTTTTTTGCTTGAGTAATGCCAAGCTCCTTTGAGGTAAATGTGTCCAGGAATAAAATTATTGAGTGAACATAAAACCCTAGAACGGATTGGGTTCATTTAGTTCCAGCCCCTTCACCATGGACAAGGATGTCCCCCACTAGATCAGTTTGCTCATGATCCCTGGCCTTGACTTCAAAGGGTATTTATGATCATTTTATGATTTCTCTGTATAAACAGGCACCTACTGGAAGAGGTTGTGGTGGTTGCTGTGAATTACTTGGCCTAGGAAGGCTTGGAAGTGATCAAATATAATCTCCAAGCAAATCCTATGGCCAGATTCACTCAGCATCTCATCCCATGGTGCTCCTTTCCCCTCTTGCCTAGAAATAATAGGCATAATTTTTCACCAAGATACAATTTATATGGCAAACAAAATCACAGCAGCAGTAAGAGTTAAGCAGTACACTCCAGGAATCTCACTGCTGCGTAAAAGTAGATATAGCAACAATGGCTGTGCACTGATATTGGCATCTCTGGATCCACTGCAAATATTTGTCTACACCACCATTCAGGAGGAAATTTTCTGTGAGCTGATGGTGGTTCAGCCCATTTCCCTTGCCAAAATCTTGCCATTTTTTGCTTTACATTACCTCCCCTCAATACATACTCATCTTTTGCACCCCAAAACAGGTCAAATGTTTCGTTCAATCTCAAGTGCCTGACTGTCTCCTTAGAATATGGAGCTTTTTTTCTGCTTCAACTTTTCCCAGTTCCTCAAGTTTTTCTAGTTCTTCCAATTTAATGCTATGATCCACAACTGTGCTGATAAAGCCTTTAATTTGCAGTTGATAACCTACTCTCCTATAGATGTTATATGTCTGTTTGAGCAAACTGTTGCCTCCACTGTCCTTCAAATGTCCCAGATAGATGTGCTGTGGAAGGGTTAAGGGGAATATGCTCTGGAAAGGTGCCAGAGGATTTAGGTGGTGATGCTCTGAGGATGGGCTTGAGAAGTATAAAGTGTGCTTGTCAGGTTTCATGGCTATGCTTAAAATCCAGAACTTGTGAAAAATAAAAGGCTTTGGAGGAGCACGGGATGTTTCCCTTGGCAGCCCAACATAAGTCACACTGTAATCAGCTGTGCTTGCTCCCTGTACCCACCTGGTAAAAAGTGTGCTTGGGGAAGGGCTGATATTTAATTCATGCACAAGCACAATTAAAGCAGGTTCAATCTGCAAAATCAGCTTGGTAAAGGGCTCCAAGAAACCCCTTTCTGCTTGTTCCTGAACCTCCTCCTGGTTAAAGGCACAAGGCAGAGACTGACAGCAATCCCTTCATCTGCTGAGATCCAGGCATGATTTGCCCCTGCATCAGAGGTGAACAGCACCACTAACCAGACCAGACTAAGCCAAGAGAGTGGCAGAGCTGAGGGAAAGGTGGGATCAGGGGACTTTTGAAGGCTGAAGTTCTCTCAGGGAGTGAATGGGAAAAGATAAAAGGATGAGATCACTGACAAGATGAAGCACAGAAGTTGATAAAATCCTCAGACTTTGGAGGATTTACGAGAGCCTAAGAAAATGCAGCAGGTTTCCCTCAGCAGGACCACAAGAATGAAGGCGTGATTGACAGCACAGGCAAGCCTTTCACCTGAAAATTAGGAAGACATGGAAAATAAGCAATCCTAGGGCTTGGAAAGCCTGTGCAAATGACACTGAGGCAAGAACAGGAGGAGGGTTGTTTCTGTGCTAGTCAAATCAGCCCAATCAGTCATTCACTATGTGGGTGGTAAAAGTCCTTGCTAGATCTGGGAGGTGTTCAGAGAACAGAGGATGTTTAGTCCTTAATAGTTCATAATGACTTTGTCAGAAACCTGATTCAGGCCTATAGAGGTGCTCTGAATCCCTTGCTCAACCTGCTAACAGGTGCCAAGTCTTTCCAGCTGTGATATCCATGTTTCTCACCTCCGGGTATGTAACCACATTTTTGCTCTGTATGGCAGGTCTGTAAATCACTACAGCACATTCACACTGACAGAACTGGAAAACATCACAGCCCCTTGTATTGTCTTCAGTCCTGTTGTATCTAGGACTAGATGGCTAGGCTTTCTTTATGCTGTTTTAAAAAAAAAAAATTCTTAGGCCATCTCATTATTGCAGTATGTACATTTCCCTCAAAAATAATACTTTTATTATTAATAAATTAGTGTCAATTATGTTAACTGCTCTTTTGCAAGATTATTTATGCACAGAGTGAGGAATCCAGTATAGGGACTGATAAAAATCAGAAGTCAGAGAGAGCTCAGGTGGAGAGGCCTTATTAGCCTTTGATGATTTCTTTTAAAATTCTTTAAAAATTACAGATCTTCTCCATGAGTATATTACAGGCCACTAAATAATTTTCATTTATGCTGGTTCGACCTAAATTTTGTCCATGTCTCTGAGAGGTTACAACTTTGAGTACAAGTAGGCCTGGAAGATGAAGATTCATCTTGGTCTTGGAATATGACTCTTCCAAGAAGTTGATTCAACTCCAAAGCTATATGGTCATAATCTGCTCTCTTGCAGGAATAGGGAGGCTTTGATGCCAAGTTCTTGTTTTAGGACTTCTGAAAGGAGGCTTTGCTCCACCACATGGCTGAACCTGCTGGGGATAAACAAGGAAGGCTAGATGCTGCTTTCCCAAGCTTACACTTTGAAGGTGATTTTACTGGAGGCTGTAGATGAAAAGCCAGATTTGCTTAGTCTTTGTCTTTTGGGAAATTACCAGAGTCTTTGAGGAATACTGCAATCCTATAGGCTTGTTGTCCCTCTGGACAATTGGTAAATTGGCTTTTCAGAATTTTAGGTTGTACCTAAGAATGCAAATAGGAGAAAATTGTGTTTATGAGAATGTAATGCTTCTACAGAGCATGGGGGTAGCCAGGCCAAGGGCTGAAATATTGAACACCAACCAGGGGAGTGGAGAACAGGCAAACACCTAGAACCTTTTGATAAAATAAACATTTTTTTCTTATTTTGTGTGCATATAAAGAAGTTAATTACTTAACCAAACTGTTCTGCAATTTGGTACAGTAAGATAAATGGCCCTGATATTGAAAGAGGGGGCATGAATTTTTTGCTTGCTATCAACATTCACATTATTTTTCTTTGTCTTGATTTCCAAACTGAGTAAAGTTTTGTCATGTTCTGTGGCACGGACCAGCCAGAGAAATACTTAACCATTGGCTCTTGCCAAGGGCAGAGAGGTCAAAGGCTGTTGTTAACATTCAACTTGTACAGAAGTTGAATGTTGTTAACATTCAACTTGCACAGAACTTGAAACTGAGTGAGATGATGACAAAAGCCCATTTCTGTTGGCAGAGGCACAAGAAATTTCTTCTAGACTGTTGTGTTTTGATGCTGGCCAAATGCCTGGCACCCAAAAAAGTCACTTACTCGCCCTCTCCTGCTACCGCTGGGCAGAGGAGAGGAAAAAAATATTGAGGGTTCATGAGCTAAAATAAGAACTGGGAGAAAACACTCCAAGGGCAAAACAGGTACAACTTAGAAGTACAAAGTGAAATATTAATAACAAAATCAGAGGAAGATAATGAAAAGTAAAATAAGCCCCTAAAAACACATTTCCCCCCCACCCCCTCCCTCCTTCCCACCAGACAGGCCATAGGGGTTTCGGTCAGTTCATCATTTGATGTTTTCTTCCCCTGCTCAGAAAGGAGAGACCTTCCCCTGCTATGCCATGGGGTCCCTTCCCATGGGAGACAGTTCTCCATGAACTTCTCCAGCGTGGGTCCACTTCTCACAAGCAGCAGTCCTCCCAAAACTGCTGCAACATGAGTCCCTCCCACAGGCACACAGCCTTCCCAAAACTGCTGCAACATGGGTCTCTCTTTCCACGGGGTGCAGTCCTCCAAGGACAGGCTGCTCCAGCCTGGAAGCAGGGCCCTCAATCTCTACCTGGTCTCCCACTGAATCACAGCCTCCTCCAGGCACCCACCTGCTCTGGTGTGGGCACCTCCCCCCATGGGCTGTGGGTGGATCTCTGCATCCCCCACGAGCTGCAGGGGCACAGCTGCCTCACCATGGTCTTCACCATGGGCTGCAGAGAAATCTTGGCTCTGGCGCCTAGAGCCCATCCCCCCCCCTCCTTCTCCACTGACCTTGGTGTCTCCATGTTTTTTCCCTCCTCCTATTGTTCTCTGCCTTGTTCTCACCTCCTCCTCTTCTCTGGCTAGGATAAAAAGCCCTGTGTCCCCCGTTGGTTTGATTTTCTTCTTAAATCTGTTATCACAGAGGTGTTGCCATGATCTCTAATTGACCCAGCCTTGGCCAGCAGCATATCCATCTTCAGAGCCATCAGGGATTGTCTCTGCCAGACATGGTGGAGGCTTCTAGCAGCTTCTCACAGAAGCCACCTGTGTGGCCCTCCTGCTACCAAAAGCCATGCCATGCAAAACAAAGACCTTTGCCTCTTGACTTGTTTCATGCCAAAGTGTTGTTATTCTGGAATCACTGGTCTTACCTCTCTGTACTTAATAATGCATAGCCTTGGAAAACACTTTATATCTTGCTTGCTTTCAAAATTATGTGTAAGCTTTTCTCCTTTAGAGCTGCAGCAATGCAGTGTCCCAGGCAGAATTCACTCAAGCACCTTCCCTCTATCACCAGCCAGTCCTGTCACCTTCTGAGCCACAGACAAGAGGCTGTGCCTCTGGCCCAGCAATGGCAGAGTGTGCAGTGGCCTCTCTCTTGCAGGAAGATGCTGTGTCAGTCATGGACATGTGTGGGCTCTTCTCCCATCTTTTGCACCCTGGGTTGTTTCTTCAGGGTTTGCTTTACCATTTGTTGAGCACAATGAACTCCTCAGTTTATTTGCTGCATGCAGAAGGATATTTATCACTGGGCAGCATAAGCTTTTCTTTTGCAGCAAAGGCTTTACATGACCTCCTTGGTTTTCTGATTCTTCAAGCATCTTTCTCAAAATAGTGAAGGGAGGCTGCTTTCCTGACCAATCATGAAAACTTCGTCATGTTACCAAATTTCCTCCACTTCTACAAATGCTTTTTAATTTTTGTCTATTCTTACCCTTACTCCCTTTTTACCTGAATTTCTTTGGATTATATCCCTCTTTTGTTTTGGTTTGGGTTTTTTCTTCCTCCCAAAACCTCTCTGTTTTGTTTTCCTCACACACTGAAAGTAGCAAACCTAGTCTCTTCTCAAGTTCATGTGCACTAAGCATGTTGGGTTCCTTTTGATTCCAGATGTAAATACTCACCCTTTCCTTTATAGAAAGAAGAAAAACCCAAGCCAATGTGGCAACTAGAGATCAGGAAGCTGATTGATTAATGCAAGAGGTGCACAAAAGTGCTTGCATTAAGCACTTACCAGTACTTACTCATCCTGCCCAGGCAGACCTTACTTTTAGCTCCACATCCCATGACAGAGGAAAGATGGACAAAGTATCCTGTAAGCAGACAAGCTGTGGAGAGGTGGAAAATGAGGTAGTGTCACCTGTTTTACTATACTCTGCTGCCACAGGGGACCTCAAAAAAGTCAAATTGCTGGTTTGCTTCTGCACTCTTAAGGCATCTTTTGCTAGGTAAGGTTTATTGTCTGAGCAAATATTTTGCATCAGCCTCTTCCAGCAGCTGTAGTCACTCATGGGCTATACTGAGATGCTGCTTTTCTCCCCTCTGGTTCCTGTAAGGGTACATATAAATACTGAAACACACTGAGGAAATGTGGTATTCACGTTCTCTGAACAGAGAGAGACATGATTCTCTCTCCCAGGACTTTTCCTGAGAAAGGCAGTGAGAAAGCTCAGAGAAAGAAGAGAAAACAATTCTTATCTCTATTCACTGCTCCTGTTGTTTGGCACATGTGGAATGTGTTATGGAGATTGTTTACTGAAGAGTGATTTGTTAATTGGACTCTGGTGGTGGTTGTTTGGACTGATTGACTAATTAGGTCAAAGCTGTGTCTTGACTGTCTGTAAGGGGTCACAGGTTTTTTTTAGTATGTAATTTAGTATAGTGTAGTATAGTATTAATATAATATAGTATAGCTTAATAAAGCAATTGTTCAGCCTTCTGAAACCACTGGAGTCAGTGCACATTATTCTCTGGCTGGGGGCTGCCTTGCATCAATAAGAAAAGGCAGCACTCATATCATCACAGAATGGTTTGGGTTGGAAGGGATCTTAAAACTCATCTACTTCCAACTTCCCTACCATGATGAGGCACATATTTCACCAGATCAGGTTGCCTGTTTTTGTTAGAGGGGCCAGCAGAAGGAAGCAGTAATTGTGGAAGGTGACCTAAATAAAAAACAAAATCTATTTTATTTTTACTTTTTAGTTCTTTAAAACTGAGGAAGGAGATAATAATGATGTCTGCTGTTGGTTTGCCCTGTGTATTTTGTGTCCTTTCTCCTGTTCACTGTGTTGGTTGCTGCCCATGTGACAACCAGAAGTGTTCTAGTGCATAAAAGCCTGCCCATGACAGCAATATGTCACATATGAGATGTAGAGTCACAGCTGCTCCTGGCCTTCAGGTACTTTCTTATCCAGCTCTGACCTCATGCCAGCTGTGCACATCTGCTCCCAGATCCACAGTTACATGAGATAGGGCTGCACCAGGCTAATGAAAGCTATGGAAGGATGAAGTGCCATCAAATGGAGTCAGCAAATGGAGAGGTGATTTGATTTGGGAATGGTGAAGGAGCCCACATCTAGCTACCTTCCATTAAAAGCACCTTTCAGCTCTTCAGAAATCTTGATTATTCTCTGGTACAGCTTCCTTCTGTTTGTGCCACAGGCTAGTAGTACCTCATGGGTTTTTTAGTTATTATGTTGTTTTAAGCATCTTTAAATATCTTTGACTATCTCATAGTTGGCTCCATAAGAGTTAAAAAAAAAAGCTCAAAATAATCTAACCCATCTAGTGGATGAGATAGAAAGTTCATTGACTGATGACTGAGAGATGTGTGAAGCTTATCACCTAAATTAAATTATATCTTGACCACATTTCGTTTGAGCACTGTCATTTTCCTACAAGAGGTTGTATAAATTGCTTTTTCATTTTATTTGATGTGGCAAAAAGTCAGGACTCGGATCTATCATGCTGCAAATCCTGAGGAGTGGTGATGGGTCAAAGCAGTATAACATGAAGGTTATTATCACCAAGTGTGTGGATTAGCATGAGTGAAGAAAAGAATGTATTTGCATAAGTGCATCCTGACACAGAAAGTCTGTTCTCTTAAGACTTCTTTTTCATCTAGGAACTCCTTCTTCCTTGATTATTTCAGTCCTTGATTTCCCATGAGTGACACAGAAGGCAAATTAGGTTCATGGCAGAAAGTCTTCTAAAGATTGTGTAAATCTTTATACTAATTCCTTTAATAAAATAGATGGGATAAGCTGAACCGGTAGATTCTGGTGAAAGAAAGTCAAACCATAAAAGGCAAGGAATGGATTTTGATTCACTTATAAAAACATGAACACTGTTACCAGAATTTGTTTTGTTCCCGTCCCAAGTATGTGGAAGAAAAATGCTCCATTGGAAATAATGGTCCATTATTTCCTTGGTGACCAAAGCTCTTGCATCACAGGCATCACATCAAGTGACTCAGTAGTGCCATGCTCCAGCCCTGCCCCAGCACCCCTGTGCTCTCCCAGTGCCACAGGTTTGCAGGGCACCTTACTGGAGGCAATGGGTTTGTTTATCATAGTGACCCTTAGTTTTATCTCTCTGAGGGCTGCCATCAGCCACCAGACAGGGTGAAGATCCCCTTTGCAGAGCCTCTTTGTGCATGGCAACAGCATCATGCACTGAAGTAACTCAGCAATTAGTTGTTGCCCTGTTTGTGCTCACACTGCACCCCAAACTGCTCTTCTACATCTTCCCAAGCCAACAGAGCACAGGGCTGCATGGCTGTGTGGCAGTGCCAGCACTGAGGGACAGAGGAAAAAGAGGCAGGAATTATATCATTGCTTAGTGTTACTCTCATCTGGATGCCTTCCTGCTCCCAGGATGGACACACCTAAATTTGTGAGCCATGGGCATCCCAGGGAAGGCAACAAGATAAACTCAGGGTTCACTTGTTGAATGGGTGATTAGTAATCATATTTCCCTTAGGACAAAATGAGAAGAAAATCAAGCCATAGATTTTTAATAAAATAGAACTTTGACTAGTTAGTTAGGATTTTAGTTTCTTTTGTTCTTCTATACATACATCTCCATATATATGACTCCCATAGGAATCTGACATACTAAGAAGCTGGGACCTTATCTTTTGAGTTGAAAGACATGGAAGTTACACAAACACAAACTACTTCTGAGAGCCAGGCATTTTTCCTGATACTACTTTGTGGTTAACACAGGGCTTACATCTTTTAAAGCACTGAAACTACTACTAGTCCCTCCAACAGCTGTTAAGAGAGTGAGCATTATTGCCCTACTGCTGTTTAAAATGAATGGATTTCTCTTGGCTTTTTTATAGCTTTCTATGTGGACAAAAAATGGGCAAGATATGTTATGCATGTCTGAACAGCTTTTTAGGAACAGTGAGAAGATGACAATTGACTCCAGAGCCTTGGATCAGACATTAACATTTTTCTGGAAACAGTTTGTGTGGCAGTTCAATCCCATTTATGTTATGTTGCTCCCTGGTTTGTGGAGTTTTTTGAGTTTGATTCAGTAAAGAAACATGATGAGAGCTGGGGTAAGGCTGCTCATTCAAATCTGAATCCCCACTCCTGGCCAAGTGTATGCTTCTTGCAGGACAAAGATTTTGCTGCAGTTGGAAAGCTGTGCTGGCTGTGTGAAACTGCTCCCTCATGGATTGCTCTTGACCTCAGTGCAGGTTCCATGTGACTCCAGCTCTTGGCCCTTCAAAGGTGTTGGCTTATCCTCTCTCTCTGCATCACCTTACAGACATTGGCAGCAAATAAATCCATATGATTTGTCCCTTACAGCATTAATAGCCTGAATGTACTGTTCCTTTTCAGACCTGTGCTTGCCACCTGCCACGGGGTTTTATGGCATACATGGAGTTGGTAGACATAAGTAGACCTATGACTTTTCTGGTCAGTTTTGAAGCACTGTGAATTTTGGGACTTTTCTTTCACATTTTCTGCTCCTCTCCTGGCAAGCTTTTCCAAGGCTGGCTGCAGAGTGTTAGGAGCATGGGGAGATCTTCTTGTTTTACCCTAATTTTCAGCTAATCAGTGACATTCCTTTCTGGCCTGGGTTCTTTCTAGCATCAGTGCTGCCATCTTATTAATTGCAGCCAATTAGCACCTTGGCAATGCAGCCAAGTGTCAGCTGGTGTGGGCTTTTCACCTCTTTTTTCAGAATAATTAGAGAATATTCACTGACTGTCATGTTGCTTATATGTCTTTGTGGTGTTCTCTCTGTTGTGCAGCTGTGCCTTATGGCTCTCTAGCTGAACTTGGGCTTCTGCATGGGGAAAAGCAGCTGGGAGCAGAGTTTGTTCTTGGTGCTAAATAATATAATACATCTTGAGATGTAAAAGGGAAAGATTACAAATAGGAGATTGCTGCTGGGAGTATTTGCAGGCAGATGACAGATGTCCAGGACATGCATAGCACCCAGTTTCATGATCAGAGCAAACACTTTGTACTGATGCAGCAAGTGGGGCTGGGGCACTTGGGTATATTATCAGTGTCCAGACCTGGTTTCTCTGTCCACTGTGAGGGATGTTGGAGACCAACTGAGCATTGGGAGGTACAGAAAGAGCTTCCATGAGGCTGAACATCACAGGAGGGACCCAAATCCTGGTTGTGACTTGGCAGCAGCTTCCATTTGCCTTTGTTGAGAAATGACCTGGGAATGGCTGGCCATTCCAGAAGGGATTGGCCAGGAGCCTTTTCATAGAAGGATCATGCTCCCAAAGATAGTGAACAATTTTCATTATGTTTCACGAAGTCTCAAAGGCAAATGACTTATTTCTCATTGCATGAAATGTCTCATTCAAATTATTTATGCAGCTGAATTAAACAAAAGAGAGCTTTCTTAGGTAGCCTGTGACATACCAAAATGTGGTATCTTAGATTCAGTCCCATTGCTTCTCCCAGTCTGCTTCATAAGGCAAGAGCAACTGCTACCTGCTATAAACCAAAAGTGAGACAAGGGAAAATGCAAACCTCTGAAGCTCTTCCCTCTCCCAGTACCAAATCATCAAGCTCATAGGCTGCCCATGTCCATCTGCCCTGCCAGGCATCTGCTTGCCACTGCAAACTCTACTGTTAATAAGCACTCCTATTTTTCCCCTTGTTTTTCTCTTAATTTAGAAGTGGAGTCTCATGCAGGGTATAAGTTACGGTTCACTTCCACTATGTGCTTCCCTCTATTCTCTCTGTGATCAGAGGGAGCAGATGGAAAACTTTACAAAGAGAACAGACATCTCTGGTCCCTGGCTGCAAGGCCAGAGGGGCCTCAGATGTTATCCCTTACATTCTTACTGCAATTAACTAAATTTGTCCAGGGGATTTAGAAAGAAAAGCTGCCATTGCCAGGCATCTTGTATGGGGAGTATGTCTTGATATGTTTTCACTGATGTTTTCACTGTTACTGATGAGAGAGGGAGAAAATGCTTAATTAGGGAATTAACTGTCTTTTAGAAGCTTAAGTTTCCTGTGGACGTATTTACCAAAAAGAGAAAAAAGTGTTGTAAAGTCTGACAAAAATTTATTTTCCCAATGTGAATGAAAAGACAAACAGACTAAAAGATGAGTGTAATTGCTTGATAGGCCTAGGACTAGTTTTGCTCTAGGGAAATACTTCTTTCTCTCCTCTGCTGATCCTCTTTTCTTTTCTTCTCAGGTATCCTGGGAAAGGGACGCCCATGCAGGTAATTTTGATTTTGCCCTGCAAGTTTTTGGCTTTGCTCCAAAAGTCCTCTCTTATCCAGTACCTGTTCACTGGAGTAACACAGATTATAAAACTGGGAAATCCCAGTACTTTGGGGGGGAAATGGGAGTTTGAGCTATGAGATAAACATATCTCAGGGTGTCTCAGGGTGACATGGAAAGCATTTGTCTGATGCAGTGCTACTTCTCACAAGCATAGACTAATTTACATCTCAAATCCTGAAGTCAATGAAAAGTTAATTCATAATGCTGGGATTGAAGACAATTAATCCAGTTTGGTATATGAGAGAGGAATTACCATTTCTGGTGAGATGAGCACCAGGAGTCAATACTCCTCTGTGCATTCCTCTGCTTGAGATTTAGTTTTGAAGGTGGTTAGGAATGTTTACCTTTTATGATTGGAAAATATCACTGTATAAAGTGTGGCAGTTTTTTTCCCTTTATGAGTTAAATTGCTAAATTCCTGCCTAGCACTTTGTGGAGAGTCTCTAATTCAAATTGACAGCAGGCTGCAATGCCAAGTAATAAGGTACATTTTACATATTTATGCATGTATGCGTGGAACAGGAATGATTTCATGTTAATTGAGAGAATGGCAGGGAGTTATACAATGTGGATTACTATTTTTTTTGTTTCTGATATAGTTCATCTACCCTTCCTGAACTCAAAGATGCAGATATTAGTGGTTTCCATTTGCAGCAAAGCAGCAACTCTGATGTGTCTGTGAGAAACAACTGCTCACTTTGGAAATTTAAAAGTTTCATTAAACCTTGACAAAAATACAACAAAAGGACTACATAAGGAAAAATTTGCAGTGCTGAGAACTGCCCTCATGGATACCACATGGCCAGTTCCTCTTCAAGATGGATGCTCAGTCTTTTATACCCCTGGGGGCTGCATCAGCCAACCCTGGCCCCTCCCAAAGTCTGTCACTCAGCTCTTCCTTGCCATTTATCCATGGACACTGCTTTCTTGTCACTTGATTGGAGGTCAGGTGTTGCCATGCCACACTCCCTAAGCAACAAGCTTTTCTATTCCCAACTGCCCCATGCAAGGGGCACATGTGCACACCTTCTTTTTACCCATCCTAGACAACCCAGGCTGTCCTATGGCAACAATACAGAGGGGGGGAGGAAGGGAACTATGGGGAGAACAGAGGATATCTAAACTATAATAACATAACTATCCATCACTAAAGCATTTCGTAATATTCACACAATATTCATCCCTTAATTGCAAGAGCCAATCATCTCATTATCTATCTATAACAGTTGCTAATATCTGCCAGCATTTGGCTGGAAAGAGGGAATGATTTTTGTCTCTGAAATGCTACACTCAAACTCTGCTCCAGGCCTTGTTTCAAGTTTACATGTGGGAGAGTAATGGCACACAGCTGCCTGCCTGCAGAGGCTCACTGGCTCTGGGGTAATCCTGCAGTCTCATCTCCCATGTGAATGATTTCATTTTGCTCTTGGCAGGGTTGGTCTCTTGCAGGAGCAGCAGTTTCTGCAATCCCACCCCACGAGGTGCTCTCCCCCTGTGCAAGTGGGTCCATTGAGGCCGCTCGTGGCCAGCTCAGCATGACATGGGGCCACGCTGAGGTTGTGCAACTTTTGGGTGCACAGGTAGGGCAGGAAAAACTCTAGGCATGGGGCTTCCAAAGCAATCATGTCTGGAGGGGTGGGAGTATTAGCAGATGCTCATCAGAAAAGGAGTAATCTCACCATCAGGATTTCCTTCATGAAAGCCCCATTCAAGCCTCTCAATCCAGGACTCCGTGTGTCCCCATCATGGAACATCCCAGTGGAGGCCAGCAAAGAAGATTCACAAGCACATCTGTGCCTGAGATCCTTTCTCTTATGTAAGCTTTTTTTCAAGCAAAGAGCCCCTCCTTGTACCAGAATGACAACCAGGAGGTATTTACAGGACAAAACCCAGATATCTGCAAGCATGCCAACAGATGTCTTTGGAGCCTTTGTCACTTGTCTGCTTCCTTTGCTGTATAAAGATACAAGAATAGCTTTTTAACCTGATTTAGTGTTCACTAGCACCTTTTAAAATTATGGCCAAGAATTTACTTATATGTGGCACTGCATCTACTTCTTAAGCTAATAGATCATCTTCTGTAATCTTTGGTGTTGCTAAGTCCCCCACAATGGGGTGATACTCAGTTACATTAGCTGGACCTCATCTCTCAGAAAGCATTTCTGAAGGCCATATGTTTTGGGGGACATGATTATTTAGGATTGTTGCAGTCATAGGTGTTATTTACCATTAATAAATCAGACTGTTTTCAATCCTTATGCATTGCCACAGGAGCCACAGTGAGCATTTCTCTTTAGTGACAGCCATTAACAAGGTGTACCTGTTGAGCGAGGACTGCTTTGCCATTGGAAATCCCTCACTTCCGTGGGAATGAAACTTTTATCCTTCCTTCCCCTCAAGGTTACAGCCACAAATCTGTTTTGCATGCAAGAGCAGTGTGAAATCACTTAAATGAGCCACGGAAGGGCTGAGTGGGAGATGCAATAAGCAGGTTGTTATGTTGGCAGCGTTGCTAATGTACTTTTGTACTCATGGAAAATGGCTGGTTCTGCTGGTAAAGTGAGGCCAAGGCAAGCCAGACCATTTGTCCCCACACACAGACCAGAGTAGGCTGAAACTAAAGGTGTTTGAGTGAAGGCTGATCTGTCCTTTTGAGTGAGCTGGCTGCAAGCTCATTCTCACTCCAGCCCTCCAGCCCCCGTAGAAGGCTACTCCAAATTTTTTGCCCCATAAACAAAACCAAAAATCAGGGAGACAGATTTATCAGATGGATATTCTGTAGTGGTGATCCCTGCTCCAAGCTTGGTGTTCTCTCTGGGCAATACAATAATGAGCAATTAAACACCCCTACCCTTTCAATTGAAGTTCCCAAAGTGCTTGCTAAGCATGAATTACAGTAAGGCTATGAGAGACAGACAGCAAACTGTAAGCCTCAATTTGCAGGCAAGAAAGACCCAGTTTGTCAAAGGAGTTTGATTTAAAAACCACCATGAAAACTGACACCCCCTGCAAATCAATATTCAAAACACTTGAAGTTCAGTAGGACCAAGTTTGCACTTTAGGGATCCTCTGTGCCCTGTAACCAAAAGTCTAGTCCCAAAGGTGAAGTAAAAGTAAATTTATTACTTGCTTAACCATTTTGAATAATTTTCAAATAAATCGTGATGAGGCACTGTAATTACTGTGTGAGTTTAATTTAGAGTAGGTATTTACCAATCAAATTATATCTGACAGAGGTCTTGAAGGGATGGAAGTGATCTTAAAAAAAGCCTCAGTATGTGTATCAGTAATATTCCAAAAATCAATGTTGTCATCAAGCCATATTGACCTTCTTAGAAGCTGCGATTTTTTAAATTACGTCTCTGAAATAAGATTAAAACTTTTCATTATGCCTGCAGAGTTTCCTTAAAATAAATGAAAAGCACCAAAACATTTCTTATTGATCTTGAGTCTCATAATAACAGTCTTTAAATCCGAACAAATCCAAATGAAAAAACACAAACCTGGCAATCCAAACAATCCTCCTCCATTATCTTGTGCATCAAGGGAAGTTAAAATTTAATCCATATTTTGTAAATGTTTAATTATTGTTGGGAATTATTTTGTTGCCCCTTTTGGTGTGCCAGCTGCAGAATCCACTTTTGAACTCTTGGGGCCTCAGCAGAGATGGTTAATAAATGCTATTTTGGCACCTGATACAGGAAGTAATGCCACTCCATTAGCACAGCCCCAGACATCTCTTGCTCATGAATTGTTGTTCTTCATTAGAATGCATTGCTAAGAATTTGTTTTAAAAAAAGAAAAAACCATTGGCAGTGGGAGAAGGATACAGAGGGAAGGTTCCAGATCTACCAGGAAGAAGGAGCATCCATGTGCTGAACTCTGCCCTGAGCTCTTACAGAAGTCCACCCTTACATAATGCCCAAGGCATTTATGGCAGTGTTCAGAGAAAGTAGGCAAAGAGAAAATAAATAATCCAATAAAATTTACCTGTTTTTCAGGTTTTCTTTGGAGGTCTTAGCTACTCTGGACAAATCTGGTTGCTGAGGTTTTTCTGTACATGGGTGAGATGTCTTCAGGTTGTCCTGGGGCAGACCATAGGTGTAATGTTGCTCCTCTGTGCTGGTAGTTGGTAAAGCTATAAACATAAAAGACATGATGTTAAAAGAAATCATACAGACTAGGTACATTAGTCTGTTTTTTCCTCCAGAGGGATATATTCAGGAACACGGAAAATACTCACTTTCAGTAGGCAATTGACACATAGATGGGGAAGAATAAAAGTTTAATTTTTTTTTAAAAAAAGTTTAAAAAGTTTAGGGTTTTTTTCTGCCTAAATATTAACTATGAATCTGTTCTCTGATACTAACTTCAAAAGACTGTAAACAGGTCAAATGAAGGATAAAACATGGAGAAAATATTCTGGAGGTAATTAAAAATGTGTATGTGTGGCAGTTGGCAAAAAGGCTTAGTGGTGGACTTGGCAAGGCTGACATAATGTTTGTATTTTATGATCTTAAAGGTCTTTTCCATGACAAATTATTCTATGATTCTAAAAGCAAAGCAGGAAAAACACAAGAGCATGCGAGAGATGATGCTGTCATTCCAGGACAGATTAATCAGGGAACCAGGAGGCATCATATGGACTTCCCCAAGATGTAGGTTTTGATGTTTCTCCTTTTTATTTGCATCACCAAATGTTTCTCAGTTCTGCAGAGCCTTGGCTGAGAATTCCTTTGCTCAGTGCATGTGGCAAGGCATGGCCTTGCTGCAAAAGAAAAGCACCCCAGTGATCTTCCTAAGAAGCTAAGGAAAGATAAATACATGTCTGGAAAACAATTCTCAGCCACTGGGTCAGTTTTCTTTAAATGCTTTTGTGCCTGGAGGACTTAATGTCCAGACCTACTCCTTGGTGCCTCCAGTGCATTCTCAAATGTGGGACTGGTGCAGAGTGAACTACTTCTTTTTCAACAGACTAAATGCTGCCATCCTGGGCTTCACTTGGATATTTTGCTTTTTCCTTAGTACAACTGAACTCCCCAGATCCCAAGATGGTGCAGAGACACTGCTCATGGTGTATCAGATTTAGGGATGAAGGATGACATGCTCAGGGCTGCAGCAGGAGGAGAAATCCTGTGATAGTCACAGACTTTCAGAACTGATGTGGTTGGAAGGGTCTTGTGTTGTGTTTTGAACTAGGTTTCCACATATTGCCATATGAATACTTTATAGTGAGACCAGCCTGTTTTAGAGCCAGGTGTTTGGATTTTGATTTGTACCTGTGACAGCTCTCCACTCCTTCAGCCTGTCCAACGTTAGCTCAGTGTCATCTCAGGTGAGTCAGAAGTGCTCCAGCTTTGCTCACACCTTCCCACTCCATCATCCCTGTCCTTTCATTTACAAGGTGTCAGCAAAAAAGAGTGCCTGTGCTGGTGTGTTGTCTGTTGCTGGCATCACAGGTGATGAAGACACTCTCCTCATCCAACCTGGCAGCATGGATGCTCAAACTTCCTTTTAGATGAAATCCTACCCACTGGGGGAACCACATGAGGGAAGGAGGAAGAGTTCTTCTCCCTACCACATTCAAAAAGAAAATTAGATTAAAAAAGCTGAAAAAAATGAATTAGAGGGTTCTTTTTCATTGATTCATAGCTGTTTTCAAGAGCAAGGACAGTTCATTTTGTCACTTTCTGAGCTTTGCTTACAATTTCTGCATCTCATTATAGTGGAAAACATCTTTAAAATGCTTTTTCACATATATGTGTGTGCATGCTTTTGAGATAAATGGTTGTTCTGGGTTTGGTTTTTCAGTGAATTTTCTCCTACCTACTATCTGGAAGAAGGACAATGCATTGTCTGAAAGTCAAATGGGGGCAATCAGAAAGCAGCTCCTTCCTCCCCTGAACCCAGGAACAGGACTGCTCAAAAACCCAGCCAAACCTCCGGGGCAGCCCCCTCACCTTTTTTCTCGTGGTATCACCCAAATCCACCCCTAGCCAGGGCTATTTCAATGAAATGTTCTGACACCCAGCTGCATTTTTTGTTTTTTGATTGCTCCATTTGTCTTTCAGGCAATTGCATAGCCCTTCTTCCAGATAGCAGGTGGGAGAAAATTCATTGGAAAATCAAACCCAGAACAATGGTGTAGTTGTAAAAACGAACTTGAAGTCTTGAACCAGGATTAATCTCACAATCACTGTTGGCACCAATGTCACTGTGTTGGGACATGTCTTAGCCAGGGTGGCATAAGAGTAACACCAAGATTTTATGGTGGCAAGTGGCAAGTGCAAACCATGAGGAGTGAAAACGGAAACCTTCAGTAAAAAAAAAGCGTATCTAGTAGAGAAAGATGCTTTGAGACCTCTCACCAGAAAGCTATGTAGAAATTGCTGCTTGTGTTGAATTCTTACCTGGATGCTTGCAGAAGAAAGGAGAAAGTATGAAGCTTAATTCTTTGTACTATTCACCACAGCATATCAGCCAGAAAGACTTCTGTGAGCACTGCAGTTTTCTCTCTGGATCTCCTGCAGCATGTGAACTTAGCATTCTCTTTACATTCCTTTTGGGAATTTGCTGATCAAAGCATTGGTTCATATGTCAGAAAAAGCACAATTGATAGCAAAATTCATCCTTGCTCAAATGTGCTGAAGCATTTGGGTGGCATTTCATTCACACAGACTGTAAACTCTTTGCAGCTGGGATATTATAAGGATTGGGATACTATCAGTAGGAGAGTGTCACATTACAAAATCCTGCTTCTTGGGGCTTAAAAATACTGGAACAACACAAATACAATTAATAGGCAGTAATCAGTGATCCCCTGTGAGAAAAAACACTTGCACTTTATGGTCTCATCTTCAGGAAATGAGGTGTGAAGTGAATTATAGGAAGTATGGAGTGTGCAGTCTCTGCCTAGCTGCCTTGACCCACTCCATGGCCCCATCACATCTGGCACTGCACTTGCAAAACTGAGACTCATCTCCAACCACAGAATTTCTAGGTGTGGGTTTGAGATCTCTTGCACCTGGCATTTTACCTGTTGTTTCTAGGATGCTGCAGCAGCCCCATCATGTAGCTCTTGGCTGGTTTGCTCCCTCTCCATGCCAGCATAGCCAATACCAGGTAGCTTTCCTGCAAGCAGCAGAAGGTGAAGTTAGGCAACTTGGTTTCCCCTCCTCAGAAGAGCACACACAGTTCCTGCCTGTATTTAAGCATCCTGCAGTGAGCCCAATGCAACATTCACATCCCAGCTGGTGTGTGCACAAGGATATGCAGACACTGCCTTCATAGGGAGGCTGGTCAGAGGTCTTGTGGATGCAGCAAGGCCCAGCAGAGTGGCTGGGAAGAGATTCAATGGCCAACACCTCAGGGGCAAAGCCCATCTGCTGAGAAGTCAGCACTGACTTCTCTGGGCTCACCCCTCTCAAAATCACAGAGGCACATATGCACAGAAAGGAACACAGATCTGCTGAAAGTGAATCCCAAGGTGAACAGGCAAGTGCCAAATGCTCCTGACAAATGTTGTTGATGTCATGACATTATGTGAACTAGCAAGCGATTCTTATCCCATGGTTTTGTTTTGCCAGGATTCAAATTTGCATAGCAGCTTTTAATTACATAGACAATTTCATAATTTTGGCTTTGCAGACAGATTATAAAATTTCACAGGAGTCATTCTGACCCCTTCTCTCTACAAAGGCTGCTTTTCTCCTTAGACATTCCAGCAGTGGTCCCAGTAGTCATCTCTATGTTTTCATTCTTGCAAATATATATCCTCACATCATTTCTCTCCTTTGCCCAATTTTTCACAAATATCTCTGCCCTCAGAGGCATACCTGGACACCCTTCCTGTTTCTCTGCAGCTGCTTTAGCAATTTGTTTTCTTCCTCCTTTTTCTCATACGAATGTAATTCCATGAATTGCTGGAGGACACCATTAGTGTCCTCTGCTTTACAGCAGCATAAAATTAGACAAGAACATGAATTGTACTGAATACCTCTTAAAAGCCTATATACTGTGTTATTTTCTTGCCTCTGCCCCTTATGTCTACTTTGGTGTTTGATGTTTTCAAATGGGCCAGATTTTCACCAGAAAAAGTTTTGTTTTCCTGGAGAAGGCAAATGGTTCAGAAAAGTCAACATTTTTCTGAGAAGACATTCTGCATCTTAAAGATATTGCATAATCAATGCAAACACAAAAAAAAGTGTGCAAAATTTGCAAGGAGCCATAGCAATTTTAAGAACATCAAAATATGTTGGGTTTGATTCCCAAAAGGAGCCCTTATTTGTGTGAATGGGGATCCTGTAATTTTATTATCTCCTAGTAATTTTCCTGTCTTCCATTTCATACCTTTAAAAAGGTAGGAGGATATGAGCAAATCTGTTCATTTGCAGTTATGTTTTGTTTTGGTGGTTTAATTTAAGTGGCACTGAAACACCAACTGAAATTAATGTGAAAATGCTGTAGCATTGTAGAGGGAGTTTTGAAGAGGAAAAAGTCCTTTCCACATTGCCAACTTTAGTAGGGAATTTCCTTTTTTGTTCTGAGATAATCTTTACATTATGCCTCTACTGTTAAATACTTAAGGACCTAGGCTGCAAAAAATTGATTTAAAAGTTTGGCAATTTATGTGTGCCATTAAACTTCATCTTTGCTGTAACATAGCTTGCTAATTTGTTACGATGTCTTTGATTTAGCAGCCATTGCCAGAAGTATTAGAGGAAGAGGTAAACTTCAAGCTTGTTGACTTGATTACTAAATTGGTTTATTCCTTCTTTTGACCAGTTTACACCAACAGCTATTGCAAGAGCTACAATTGCTACACAGTCAATACTTCAGCTTCCCCTGTACTAGGAAATACTTTAGGCCAGGCATTTTTTTGACCAAAGCTTTCTGAACAAATGCTGCAGCAGTATAACAATTCCCTCGATTTTTTTTTTTATTAATTAATTCAGTACTTGTGAGCTACTTTGCAGAAACAAATGCACACATTAGGTCCATATCAATAATTTATTCTCCTTAGAAACTATCAGGGCCTTAGAGAGAATTGTAGATGTGAGGGTTTAAAATCTACCATTCCCTCAGAGAGGCCATGGGGAGGGCAGATATACTGTGAATAAGGCTTGGGGGAAAAGGCCCTATTTTTATAAACACAGAGTTAGGTGTATACAGTTGGAAATTGCCTCTTTGCCTAAATTAAAAATGGATTTGTTTCCAGGTTTTTGGAGTTCACATGTGTAAGAGTAATTAAGTCTGGAAAAGAGAATTTCAAAACTCAGTATTTATGAATTTTAAATATGCATCTAGAAGTGCTCCTAATAGATGTGGTGGGTTTTTTCTCCAGCAAAAATTGTTACAAATTACTGCATGATTGCGTTTATAAATGTTTTACAGAAGGCTAATTGTTCAGAGGTGTTTTTATGCCACAGGTGCTACAAGCGACCTAGCCAAAAGAAAACCAAGTGAGGGGCAAAAAGAACCAAACCCCTCTGGATTTAAGGACAGGTCAGTGAATGTCTGTGGATTCACTGTCTCTTGCAGAACCACAAAGGAAAAACTGCATTGTTTTGGTTTTTGCCCAGGATGTTGTTAGTGCCTCTATAAGACTGTAATTCTGTAATATAATACCTGGGTTTTTTTGCTATGCTTTATATGTATGTTTAGCCTATCATATATCTATTTGTTTCATTATTTAGTAGTAATAACTACATGAACACTAGAAAAGTGGAGATTGATAAATGTGCTGGGTTGGTGAGTGGGGAAAACTTTGAATTGGGTCTAATGCAGGCATCCAACCTGCAGTTTGAAGTACCTGTGAGAAAGACACTACCAGATGTTTCCACACAAAAAGATATGCAAATCATTCTGACTTGCTGATCTGGGTCTATAAAAGCTGGACCCTCTTGGAGCAGCTTTGGGGATCTCACTTAGGAGTGGATGCACTGCTAGGATCTCACAATTCCTGGGGAAATTCTCCAAATAACCATTGCAACAGGGCCTGCCCAGCAACTGGATCTGGATGATGGTGACATATTAGAGCAACTGGTGAAGTATCTTTCTCAATCACTGTTCTCTTTCTCGTATAGTAATGACTGGGTATCTTGCTTATTTTGTTTGTTGCTGAAATTGTGGTAATTTGAAAGTGTGTAGACTGAGAGCCTAATTTAGGCATTTAACATGCAGATGACAGGCTGGCTCTTTGATGTACACACTTCTCTCTTAGCTAGTCTGTGGACTAGCTAAGCCCCTACTTCTCTACGTCAAAGGAGATTTTTCTCCCCTGACATGGTATTTTTCACCACTGGCCCTTTCACTTGTTGCTATAGCTGAGTGGGAGGTATATAATCCATTTCAAAAAATGAAGAAACCAGACTCTGCTGCAAATCTGCTCTGGTGACTTGATCTAGGAGTGTCCCAGTCCTGGTTGAGGACAGATGCTCTCAGAGATGCCATGGTATGTCATATCCCTCTGTAAGCAGCCCTTTTAATTATAGAAGATTCATAAAGTTAAATTTCTTTAAGAAAAGTTTTGGGCAAATGATTACAGAATCAGAATGCCTGTACTGAAGAGAATCAGAAAAATAACTCAAGCTTGCACAGACACTTGAAACTTCCCCTATGGCCCTCAGGTCCTGAAACACCAATTTCATTTCATGACCCCAAGTGTGCTGCAGAGAGTGACCCTCTCTGTGGGCTCCTCACTTCCATTTATATTCTGGAATTTCATTGCTTTTTTCAGGGCTGCCATGTTTCAAATGCACCTGATTCGATGTTCTTGTCCTGGTGAACCTTTTCTTTTCCCTGTTTTCAGTATCCAGAAGATGTTGAAGATATTTCTGGCTATATGTATATACTCCTTGAATTGATGGGGATCCCAAGGGCCACAGGGCCAGAGGCATAAATGGGCGAGTTTTAGACTGGATATTAGGGAGTTGAGAAGTAAGAAACACTGGAAAAGGCCTCCTAGAGAGGTGATCTATGCCTCAAGCCTGTCATTTTAGGAAGCATTTAAATAATGACATTAATAACATGCTTGAACTTGTAAACAGACCTGTATCGATGCAGGGTGACCCCCAGCCAGGGAATTATGTGCTCTGACTCCAATGATTTCAGAAAGCTGAACAATTGCTTTTGTTAAGCTATATTATATTACATTGATACTATACTATACTAGAACTATATCATACTAAAGAAAAACCTGTGACTGTCTCAGACAGCTTTGATCTAATTGGCCAATCAATATAAACAACCATCACCAGAGTCCAATCAACAAATCACTCTTTGATTTGTAAACAATCTCCATAACACATTCCACATGTGCCAAACAACAGGCACAGTGAATAGAGATAACTATTGTTTTCTTCTTTCTCTGAGCTTTCTCACAGCTTCCCAGGAAAAATCCTGGGAGAGAGAATCATGTCTCTCTCTGTTCAGAGAATGTGAATACCACAGACCTGAAGTGGTCACTTGGACTAGATGATCATTGTAGGTCACTTCCAACTGAAAACACTTGGTTCCATTCCATTCCATTCCATTCCATTCCATTCCATTCCATTCCATTCCATTCCATTCCATGCACGGCTTGCTGTGGATGATATTAGGAAAAACATTATTTGCACCTTTTCTTTCTCTTAATTCTGAAGTGGTGTTTCCAACCACCACTTCAGAGGAGGCATATTATGTTATGGAGGAGGCATATTATATTCCTATCAGTTACTGACCAGGGCCTCAGGTTTCCCATAGGTAGGATTTAGGGTATTCTGCCAAGAACATGTTGAAAACCTCTGGGATGCAGAGTCCTTTCCACAGCCATTGTCTCAGCAGAAAGAATTACAAAATTATTATTGATGACTCCTTGGCCACGTTGTCAGTTTTGTTTTTTTTTTTTTGCTCAACTCAGTAAAGCCTGAAAAACCATTTCTGCTAACATTTTGTTGACATTTTCTTTAGTGCACTGTTGTTCTTACAGATGCATACATTTAACTGATATTCATCTGCTCTTATTCTTATGCCTTGATGTTCTGCTCACCATCACTGTTGTCTGGTGATGACCAAGTATGTTCGCTGGCACGAAGAGCTTAATGCATTCAGTGGCTGACAGAAGGTAAAGCTTGAAAACATTTCAGACACACCTTAAAAGCTGAACATGATCCTCTATTTCCAACCTCAGAAGGGAGGCAGAGGAGTCTTTAAATCTTAGTGAGTAAGATGGAAGCAAACAAGCAATTAACAAAGCCACAGAGTGTGAGAGCATGGCGCTGAGCAGGCTGTGCTGGTGGCAAGGAAGGCTTTGGAGGAATCACCCTGCTCCCTCGGAAGTGCAGGCTCTTGCCAGCAGTCTTAGCTAGGGCTAGGTTTGAGAGAAACCAGTTAGAACAGTCATCATGAAAGAGCAGAAGGACTTGATGTTGCCATCCTTACTAATGTGAAAAAGCAGCCTGGAAAACAACCCAGATTTTTGACTTCTTCTAACAGAAGTGAGAGAGGAGTAAAGATGGCTGAGAAATACCATAAAAGCCCTAGAAAACAGTGGCTAGGTCACCTCTCAGAATCCTGACTATCATTATCTTCCAGATGCCAAAAAATAAGTGTCCCTCTCTCCTGCTCCTTCCAGCTTTATACCCTTCATGTTTACAGAAAAAGGCTGGGAAAGAATACTAAAATAAATCCTAGAAATCAGAAACTATATGGCAGATATAATCACTATTGTATTTCTTTAGATAGCCTTTTGGTGATTTGGATGTCTAGCTCATAGGTTTTTATGTGTGCTTGGCACATAGCAATATGCCATTAGACACATGTGGTGGTTTGACAAGGAAGTGAGTTTTTGGGAAAGTAGTGGTCAAACCAATCAGTGTCCAGATTTGAATACTGGCACCTGGTGTGGCCACTGGGGACCTGGATACGCCTCTGAGAACACACAGAGGTTAAAAGCAGAAGCATTCCCAGGGGAGCTTCCTCTTTGGTTCCAGGGGGCACAGAGCTGACCTCCCCTGCCCAGGTGTGTCTGGGTGGGGGAGGGGGGTGAGCCATGGGGCTGGCTGGGGCTGAGGCAGGCCAGGCTGGAACCCTGAGGGACCCTGGGGTGCTTTGGGCAGGCCAGGCTGGAGCCCTGAGGGACCCTGGGATGCTTTGGGCAGGCCAGGCCAGAGCCCTGAGGGACCCTGGGGTGCTTTGGGCAGGCCAGGCCAGAGCCCTGAGGGACCCTGGGGTGCTTTGTGAAGCCCCCCCAGAGAGAGAGTCGGTGCCAGCGTGAAATTAGATATCTGTGTGATGGCACCACGGCAGAGGAGAGAAAGGGAGGGCAAGAAACAAGGTGCCCAGCTGCCAGCAGTGGGAGTCAGATGTTCCAGCAGACAG
>VZRH01002850.1:2643723-2658943 GCA_013397555.1 Urocynchramus pylzowi | reverse complement strand
ATAATTAAATAAGCAAATAAACAAGCGAGCAAATAAATAAATAAATGAACGGGATCGTTAATAATGACGCCAGCGGTGACGTCAGCGCCGCGTGCATCACGACACAGCTCGCGCCGCGGGGGGCAGCAACAAGTGCGGGCGGCGGCGCCGCGGGCGGGGCGCCCCCTGGCGGGGTGCCGCTGGCCCGGCCGCGGCGCGGGCGGCGGGGCAGGACAGAGGGACCGCGGTGCCGGACAGCGGGACACGGTCGGTGCACAGATCCCGCTGGGACCGAGGGGCTCTCCCCGCTGCGAGCCGTGATGTTCGATGACGGGGAACCCCTACGCGAGGGCGTAGGGCTCGCTTGGCCCCGGGTAACGGGAACGGAGAAGGCACTGGAATTTGGGCAAGGTTCGCACCGGTGCCGTGAAGGTGAGGGATTCACCTTGACAACCTCGGCGCCCAAGCCTGGCTGGGAGGCTTGGTGCTTCTCCAGAGGCAGGCTGATTTTCTGTTGGTTCCCCTGGAGGAATTACCAAATCCTTAGTTTGTAAGAGGTTTCACCTTTCCTGCGCTTTATCCTTTTGAGATGCCCCGAGTGTCTGTCCTGTCTGTGGCCTCACGGCTCAAGAACGCTGTGAGCACCGGGGGCGGGCTGGGATGCTTGCTGAGGACAGCAGGAAGCCAGCGGGTACCGCTGCTTGGGCTTCCACCCAGCACCAGCACGGCTTGGATGGGCAAACCCAGCTGAACAGCTCAGGAGAGCTGCACATAGCAGTCCTTTTGGCCACTAAAGTGTTGTCACTGTGCTTGGGAGCTCAGTCCCTTGGAGGATGTTTGTCAGGGGCTGGCCAGGTATGGGAGGTGATGCAAGTGAGATCCACACCTTGACACATCCCTGCAAAACAGGGAGTGCTGCTTCACTTCACTCCAGTGAACTCCTGGCCAGAATAACACACATTTCTTCTGCAATTCACCTTTGTTTTCACTGACCTTGGCATGTTTAATCAGGGTTATATTCTCACACAGACAAAACAGTCCTCAAATGATTGTTACAATATTTTGGGCACAAAGAGGTTTGTATTTGTTCGTTCGTTTTCTTTATCTCAGGCAGGTAGGGCTGCTCCTTTCCCACAATATATAATCAAGTAGGAAAGAGAACTTCCCATCTCCATTTGTGCCCAAATCCCTCTGCTTCTACCCCATCAGCTGGAGCCCAGGCAGTGCTGGCAGCCTCTCTGCCAGCCCTGAGCTCCTCCCCACCACATGAAGCATCACTCACAGCTCTGATAGTTGCAGGGCCCCATCCTTCCCATCAGCCACAGTCTTCCTCCAAGCATGCCTCCAAGCCATGGTGTTATAACCTCTGTGAAGAAGGTGGTGAGGCTGTACAACCAGGTAAGAGCATGCTTTGGTCCTCTCAGCAGAGGGATGATTATCCATCCGTGCTGGGAGCCAGGGGTTATGCAGGATGGCCCAGCATGTACTGAGCTCCTGCAGGACCCTGCCTAACCTTCAGCTGTAGAGGAGCTCATCGTCCATGGGGCAGGAGAAGGGACCCAGCATGAACAAAAGGAGGGCTCATCCTCTATCCCCATGGCTCCAGCCCCCAGCCCTTGGTGTCACTTCATCTGGTGCTGCTGGCTGGTAGGACCCTCAGCATCCTGTTTAAGTTGCTAATGTTGGCACCATTTGGAATGGGATAGAAACAGAGGCTGTGGCAGTGCAGAAGAGTACATATTTCCAGCAGTGAGGGCATGCATACTCATCATTGCTCTAACATCAGTTTTAGAGGAGCCTTCCCCCTCCCCCCCAGAAAACTCTTTATACTTCAAAATAATAAATACAAAAAATACAGAGCCTGTTTATAGCAGAAATTGAAATTCCACATATTATCAAAAGTTGGATTTTGTCCTGCAGGCACTGAATAAGTTTCTTCATATGAATATTTTGTAACTTTCTCTGGCCAAAAGAAATGTGCAAAATGTCGTAATTTTTCTGTGCCTTCTTTTGGACATTCCAGGCTTTTGCTTAAGCTTCTCATAAAAGGCTATTTTCAGTGAAGAGGGGACAAAAAAAAAAGAAGCAGTCTACAGTATACCGAGTCAATAAAGTAACGCAAAACCATAAAACACAGCAACGATAACAACAGAAGATCAGTAGATTACAAAGGAAATAAGATGGGGATCAAACAGAGTGGTAGCTGGAAATGACTGCATAGAAGCTGAAATAAGGCTGCTCGTAATAAACAGCCAAAATTGAACCAAAAAGCATTTGAAGCGTTAATTTATTAAATAACCTTATTTTCATGCCTTACAATTAAAAATAGTTGTGGTCAGGCATGTTGGGAGACAGGAAGCAATTGGAGTCTTGAAGCCCGGCTTTGTGCTGGGAAGGGAACACAGCCTGAGCCACGCTGCCATGGGGCTGTGCCTGTACGGGGAGGGGGGGCAGCCAGCAGTGCTGGGGGGCTCAGGGCACTCACTGAGTCTCTACTCAGAGCTTTTCCCTTCCAGGCTTTTAAGACACGGAGGAGTTTTATGACGAGTGTTCAGGGTGGGAGACAGAGTCACAGCGGGAGCAGGGACTGTGAGGGCGATGCCAGCTCCTGCTCCCACTCAGCACGGGATGGGAAGCAAAGCCCTGTGAAATTGCCGTGAGGCCCAGCGTTCACTTCAGCAGGTTTCGGGATCAGTCTCTCACTTTGGGAGCCCTTTGGATCAGATGTACGAATCACCAGCTCAAAGCATTAATAATACCAGGAGTCAGAGCATTTATCTTCCCTTCAAAAGATCCACCAGCCCCAATAAGTGACCAAACCGAGCAGAAAACCCTACGTGAGATCAGCTTTCAAACTCCAGTCTTCAATTCATATGTGCATTTGGAATTATTTACCTTGCATTTCTTTTTGTTGCCCTGGCATTGTGTTTTCAATTCCCCCGTAGCGCTGCTAGCAGCTTGCCCGGAACGAGCACCCCACTGCCCCAGGGCTCCCAGACCAGGCTGCTTAAAGAAAATAATCATCACTGAGTATCAAGATATTCACCAATAAAATAGTGACTGGTGGGATAGATCACCTGCACGTGCAGAAAGGAGAAGGGTGCCCAGATGGTTGCAGAGTATTCTGAGACCCATAACAAGGGGTGCAGCCATGGGGCAGGAAGAACCAGCAGCTGACGAGCCCCAAAAATAGTTGCTTTACTCTCACAGTAACTGAGCTGCAGCGGCTGCTAACTGCTGCCTGCAAAGCTGGTTTCATCTAGTGGCACAGAGTGATGGGTCAGCTAAAACAGAGCCCACACCATTTCTGCCTGATTGGTTGCTAACCAAATACACTTTTCAGATGCTGTTAATTGAGTCTGATGAATTTTGCTCCAGTGGGACCTATTACGGGCAAAAATACAAGTGACATCAGAGCCATAACTCATAAAAATCAAGTCCCTGAATTACATCTGAGAGCAATATGAAAATGCAAGTGGGATTTCAAATGGTATCAAATAACTTTCTGTCATACCTTATTAATACCACAGAGCTAATAGAAACAGCTATATTATCATCCTAATGTCATTATACATATATAATACACATGCGCGCATACACACAAACACTCTGTGTAATTATAACAACATTATTTTGTTCACACGGCCTGAAAAATGTGATTAGATGGTGGCTCTGAAATGGCAATATTCAATCAGGCACGACTCGTATATTGGCTCAGAGCACAGTCTTCTACTTATGTAAAATTATGTCTTGTTACGTGTGGTGGTAGCGTGGATGGCTGTGGAAGAAAGAGGGAGCCGAGGCCACGGAGATCATTTCATCTCATGTTACAAGGGCTGAATTGTCATTTCAAAGCTGGAATGCTGATACTGTCCAGCAAGCAATCCCTGGCTATCCTTTCCTGTGTGGATCACTACAGAAAACATGCTAATTTATCTGCTAAAGATAGCTGCCTTCTCACCAAATCCTGAAAAAAATTTCTCCACTGGAAATGTTCCTAAATGTGACCAAAGGATTTTTTTTACAATCATAAAGCTTGGAAGGGGACGTTGCCTGGTAGGACTTTAGATGGGCTTCACTTTCCAAGCAACACACAGGAAATGCACACCAGCCATTTCACATCCAGCTCCTGTCAAATAATTTACCCCAACTGTTTTTAGTGAAAATATACCTATGCATGTATATATATATAAATATATATATATATATATATATCCCTGTATGATGGGGATAGCTGGGGCTGGAAATATCACCGTAAGAATGCCAGGCCATATTTACCCAAGTCAGTGGTCAAAGCAAGTTGCTATTCTCAGTGTGCCAGATTTAAATCGGTTAAAGTAAACAAGCTGACCTCTTTCCACTTTGCAGGTCTGAGCTGTTGTGGCTGTTTTTTTGGGTTTTTTTGGGGTTTTTTTTTTGGGTTTTTTGTTTTTTTGGTTTTTTTTAATCCTTTTTTAAAAGAAATTTGGTAGGCCCCAGAGGACAGTAAGCAGTTGTCTCAGAGGGAGCAGTCAGTGCTGCTGGGGAGCAAGTCAGGGCAAAGTGGGCTTTGCACCAGCCAAACTCAAATTTTGCTTTGTTCTGCCCTGCCGTCATATGAAAGCAGGAGATTTCACCTCCTTACTGACTATGACTGCCTTCCTAATGCCTAAGTGCTTATGACAACTCTTGCTCATCTGTTTTGGGATTGAGTTTTTCCATTTTCCCTAGTTTGGTTTGTGCAAGGACATTTGATCTTCCAGTTACTGAGATCTTTCTTGCCAGCACTAGAATGAGATGCGCTGACACAGAGAAAGCCTTCCTGAGGTCCCCTGACTACTGCAAGGCTGGAGCGTCCACCACCACAACTTGCTCTTTCCTTTGCACACAGATTTTTTCCTGGTAAGCACTAGCATTCTCTTCTGCAGTTGTTCCCACATCTTCATCCTTTACCTGAGCTACAAATGTCACAACAATGATGAGTCAATCATCTGGTGCACTTTAGCAACATTTAAACTTTGGCTAAGCTGTCTTTGAGCCATCCTACCTAAGCAAGGCAGCTCAGCAGACAACCTGACCGTGTGGACTGCCCCACGCTTTGTCCCCTTCCTGGTTTTGCCTGAAAACAGCTTTTGGCACCTGGTGCCAAGTGGCAGTGGAGGGGGAAACAAATCAGAATAGCTCCTGGAAACAAATCCAGAATACCTCAACTCTATGGCATGAAGTGTCTCCTTCTTGTCTCATAGGACAAGTGGCCCAATAAACAAGTTCTCCTGTGTCCCAGGTCATGGTGGTCCCTTACACAGGGGGATGAACATTTCTGCACCTCCTGCTGAGGCACCACCGTCAGTAACTACAGGTTATAAACGCAAGATGTGTGTGGTAAACACTGGAGAGGATGTAGAAATCATTCCTCCTCCTCCCCATCCAGGTACACATGTCAAACTAAAACACTAGAAGGAAAACGGAATTAATCTGCAAGTCCAGCTTTGCCAAACACATGGGGTTATCCAGCCACTGTTTCCAGGGAGCAGGGATAGCTGCCATACCAGAGTCCTCTCCTCCTTTGCAGCTCCTCCTTTTCTTATCCAAGTAAGTGCTGGACACATTTCTGAAGTACAAGAATCTCTGAGGTCTAACCACCATGGATTCAGGCCCCTGGGGATGATAGTGTTGGTGGGGTTTTTTTTAAATCCTCTTGAGAAACAGATGCTTTGGCTCATCTTCATTATACCTAGCCTGATTTATTTTAATTGCTCTGGGTATCCGGAATACTACGATTGCATAATCTCATGCACATGCCTTTAAAAGGAAGCCTTGGCTGCAAAGCCAGGAAGGCAATGTTAAATACGGAAAAGGTACTATGCAAAGTCTCATTTATTTTGAAAATCACTGGAAAGAGTTCTACTGAAAATTCACAGCAAAACATATGCTACATTTGAATAATGACTTTGAGAGGTGCTTTACCTAGCTTAGCAATAAAAACGGATCTAAAAATTGCAGTCCTTCAAAAATATCTTACTCCCAAGCCCTGAATTTTGGTGAAACCAGAGGACAGTGTGGTCCTTGGTGACAGCCACAGGGAGACCAGAGCTGGCTGCTGGGCACTGTGCCTGGTGGCAGTGCTTCCACCCCTACCAAAACTACCAGAAAACAGCAACCCAAGGGAAAAGCCATTCTGAGCAGAGTCAGTGGCAAGCACAGGCTCAGGACAGCAAGAAAGGAGGAGGCCTGATGAGATCTGCCCGTCCCAAGTTTAGGAATCCAGAGCTTCATCTCAATAAAACTAAGCAGGAATAACAGGACTGCAGAGAAATACCTCAAGATTATTCACTTATCTTATCTGATAAAGTGCGTAAGATGCCAAATATTGTCTACTTGGGAAAAAAAAGATCTGCAGAAGCCTTATTCCAGTTAGGAAAAAATAGCATTTCAGGTACTTTACACCTGAACCTAGAGTAAGTCTTGATTCTGATGTTGTGTCCATACCCTATCTACCCTATTATGAAGATGCTGCTTTCCTGGAAAGAGATCCATATTGTACCAAAAACTTACTCTTTATCTGTAATTTTAAAATTTATCTCATTGAACAAATTAATATCTGCCATAAATACTGTTCCTGAAGAAGCCAATAGGGCTACTCTGTAAAAGAATGTGACAAATAACTAAAAAAACCTCCAAACCCTGCCCTTACTTGTGGCTTATTGATATGCTTTCCTGTCTTCTAAGGAAAGAAAAAGAGTTTTATAGGCTACCTATACCGCATTAATTACTTAAAAACATGAAACTGAGATTTTATTTTGCAGGAAACATAGTCAATTTGTCCTCACCAGCCTTAGCATCCACAAAGAAATGTACATGTGTGCTCTGTCCCCCTGGGAACACCCCACATATCCTTCACAGGGGAGGGAGGAGACCATAATCGTATCTGCTGATTTTGAAGGAGAAATGTGAGTGGTTTTCACTTGGTGTTATCTGAGACGTTACCATATTTGTGTAGGTTTGTAATGTAGTACCCATTTGCCATGCCAGACTCCAGATGAGCAGTCAGTGCTGGTTGGCAGGTGGTCTGAGGGGCTGTGAGCAGACAGCAGCCCCCCAGTTTACAGGATACACCTTTAAATGCCCACCAATTTACTTTGGGTTTGCAGATGTTAATGAGATTCACGTTTGGGAGAAGGAGCCTACAGAGACTATCAGGAATATTAATGTTAACACAGGAGTTTATTAGTGCCTGCATGTTGAGAAGTGGGTAAGGAAACCCTCTGGGGTTTGTTGCACTATCAGCAATTATCATGTGAGATTTCTGTTCCTGCTTTCCCTGCTGAGAAGTCTTGGGTAAAAAGGCTTCAAGACTGGTCTTTGGGCACTGTTTGAGTTTTTAAGTCACGTGGATGTTTCCACCATTGCCTTCTGCAAACCTCTATTTCTCAAACAAGAGCCAAGGGCTTTCCCTGTCCATCCCTCTCTGGAGATTTGCCATTTTTAGCTCAACAAACCCATGTGCCTTACGCTTGCAAAGTTCCTACGTGCATCTGCCAATTCAGAGAATAAAAGTAACCCTTCAGGAGTGGTCTGCACATCTGTTTTGTTCATATCATGCCAAACTACAGCCTTTGCTTCACTTTCTTCTTATGCTGTTGTCTCCACTGGTGGGGAGATGTCCCCAGCATTGGACTCATGGTGAAAGCAATGTGGTGTTGTTGCTTATTCAGATGCCAAGAAGTCATCAGCAATTGGTTTCATGAGGAACAAACCATCAAGATGTGAGTGCAGACTCTGAAAACCTGTCCCTGACATGCCAGAAACCCTTCCTGTCCCTTATCCTCTTTCTCTTTTAATGGGGTTATGGCTATGAAACCTTGTGCCTTTTATCTAAGTTGGGATCTGGTGCTGTGATCAGCCTTTCTCAATGGTTTACTTTCTTTCAAAGCTCTTATACACTAAAGAAGAAGGAAAAGTATAAAGGAAAGGAAGAAGACAATTCTCTGGCTGGCTGATTGCAGTGGAACCTCTCAGCACAATCCAGGGATGCTGCCCGAGTATACAGTGGTGCCACAGAATTCAGTGGGCTGGTGGCAAGAATGCTCAGCAAGAGGGGCATCCCTGGGAGGAGCTCTGTTCCTCCTGGAAGCTTCATTAAGGCTCCTCTAGCAGGAGGTATAGATAAAGATGAACCAGACTTTGCTGATTTTGTCATGAACGTGCCCACATCAGGTTCCTGAGAAGCCACAGCATGGGTGGAAAATTTCAGCCGTATTTACACTTGGAAACAAAATACAGAACAGGCGCTTGCTCTGAGAGCTGCCCAGACTGGGATGAGGCCCTGAGGGCTCCAGATGCAGGCTGGGCAGGCATGGCCTCTGCCACCTTGCTGGAGGCAGAGCCAAAAGCTCCAGCTCATTTTTCCCAGGTGGCACAAGCTGGTCCCTTACCTGGAGGGTCACCAAACCCCACCACAGCACCCTTGGCCCAACAGTGCCTTCTCTGATGGATGTGGTACCCCACTGGCATCCCCCAACACAGACGTACCAAGAAACCTTCCCAGCGACAGAAAATTCCTTAAATGGGTCTTGGTTAAAGCCAGTGGCTCGGTGGGCTTTGAGAAGTGCAGCAATGCTGCTGGAGGAGATCTTGGTTGTTACATTTAATTAAAGATTCTGCTGAAAGTTCTGCTTAAAATCACAATACTTGCTGCTTAGAAAAGCGTTGGTGATTCCCCCAGAGGCCTGGCCAACATTCCTGCTCCTATTGTACAACATTATTGATTAATCAAAACTAATGCTCACAGCTGTTGCCTGATGGATAATGTCTTTGGTGTTTGCCTGCATATAATTATTTACTACTTTATTGATGTTATTTATTTCTTCATTAAGTATTGTTGGCTGTTTAATTACGTGAAACACAACTGCAAGTGTCGCTGCTAAAAGCCATGGGAAAGGCTGCCCAGAGCCGAAATCTTTCAACCATAAACTCCAAAAATAAATCTAAATATAAAAATATTGTAGGCAGCCTTTTGAGTGAAGGCCATCAAACCACAAACATGTTACATGTCATCTGGAGGCTGAGGCCAGAGCACCATGTTCGGACAGATTTGCAATGCTGATTTAAGTGCGCATGGCAAAGGACTTCGCAGACATGTAAATAAGTTTTATTAGCTCTCCAAAACACATATGAGAGGTCCTTATTTTATTCTTGGTAGCTGAATGTTTGAAATAAATCAAAGTGAAACTCTGATTTCCCAAAACTTACAGTCAGGAGCTCCTAATGAAACTCCTTTCAACAGCCATTCCTGGCTGAGATCCGAGGACTTCCCAAGTTGGCTGCTGGCCCTGTTCAGTGCCCCAGTGACAAAATGGGAGTCTCTCCAGGCTCTCCCCTCTGCCCTCCAGATCTCTGCAAGAGACAAGGACTCAAGGGCCCCTGCCCCCTCTCTGCCTCAGCACCCTGCTGCCCTCACCCTCCTCAGAAGCACCAGGCAGAGCTACTGCAGCAGGTCTGTGCCTGTCCTCACTGAATTAGGGAGCTGACATCTAATCCTTGGATCAACATGAGATGAGAAGGGATGTGCTGAGGTTTACTTAGCTCACGATATAAGACAAATTTTAACAGAACCACTTTTCTTTGCAACACTAAGTCATGGGGGCTTGGGGGCAAAATCAGCATCTTAAATTGTATCTGGAAACCAACACGCACTAAGGAGAAACTAGGTTTAAGACATGTTGTGGCTCTCAGCAATCTCTAGGTACTTATCATTTAAAAAGAACAGCCAGGTACATGACTACAAATATGGTATTAGAGAACTTGGAAGGATCTTCTCAGCCTGCAAAATAACCAGAGGACCACAAGCTCTGCGTCAGCTCACAAATCATTAACGCACCTATAAGAGATCAGAAAGAGCCTCTGTATCTCCTTACTTGTAAAATAAAAATTCCTTCTCTGACATCCTCTCCAAACAGCCCTCATCAGGCCCTTTCCCCAGGGCAGGAGAACAAATTGCTCTGGCAGTCCTCGCCTGGACATCAGTGCATTTGTTATTTGGGAGCTTCTGGCCTGAATGTCTCTATGCAGCTCCCTGTAGATCTCCCGCTTACTTCTGAGGCAGTGCATTACCATCAGGGAGGACCTAGCCCCTGCTTCATGAAAAGTACATAAGACAATCAGTTGCCAAACCTCTAACTTCCCTGTGGTCCTGTCCTAGGGCACAGCCTCTGCTTTTCCTATGGGAGCCCTGAGGGGGACCAGACTAATGCCTGGCGCCGTCAGGTCACCCGTGTGCATTCCAACATGTCTCGAGCCCAGAGCATGAGCACAAGTTGGTTGCAGAGCCTGAGTTCTGCCCATGATCTCAATAGATGGTCATCTCTTGTTTTAACTAAAACACGTCAGGGAAAACCTGAGAGAAATAATAAACAGAGAGGAAGGATAAAAAAAACCAAACAATGATGGGTCTAGGGAATTTGGTCTCCTTGTTTCCTCCCCAACCTGCACATTTTCATGCGTTTCCTCCCTCTCAGGCCAGTTCTTCCTCCTGTTTTTAAAAATGTCACAATCTTTCCTGTATCCCTTGTGCCCATGTTGTGAGGGTACCGTTGGGCACCTTTCCAGCAGGGATGCACAGAGCAATGGGGAGCACAGCTAGCATTTTCAAAGGAAGCTAAGGAAATCTTTATGAAGAACTTGGTAAGAATTTGGCACTTGGCATCCTTTTGCTCCTTTGAAAGTCCCACCCTACAGGAACAATCTAAACAAATGTATGCCCCAATGCTGATAAATCCCTTTGGAGAGATATCAAAGAAAATCTTGCTGGGTTTGGAGACCTTTGAAGAAAGGGAAATATCCTGCCAACCTGACGCTGAGATCTATCTTGTTCCACCATGTGGTCAAAATCATCAGAGTCCTCCATAGCTCCCCTTCCTCCTTGGGGTGTGGAGAGCAGCACTGCCTTGCTGAAGAAAGGGATTTGCAGGCCAAGAGGACAGCATAATTTGCGAAAAATTCAAATGAAAAATTACTTAACAATGGAACTTGTTACTGTGTCTAAAAATATCTCAGTGAGTCAGATTACTGAAAACAGCAAAGCTAAGGAGCAAGCCCCGTAGCCTCTTCTCAGCAGTCAGCTGGCTTCATTCACTAGCTTGGCATCTCTTTCCCCTTATGTTTTTAATATCATGAGTGGGGTTTTTTTTAAGTCGACAATAAGTTAATGTTTAATGGTTTGCCGTGTACAGTTCTGCGTGTTTACACATTCTGCAACTAGCCAAATTTGTAGAGCAAATTAAAAGTTTGTAAGACCAGAATAGGTGAATTACAGGTATCTGTTGCTCAGAAGCTATTGCCTCATTGTGTCCTGCATGCCCCCCAAAATAAACAGTTTCCATTATGTTTTCACCTTTCCCAGCAATATTAACACCTCTTGGCACTGCCAGCCAGGGCCATCGCTCCTTAGTCTGCGTCTGTTACAGCTTTGTGCACATACACTTCCTGGGAATGTGCAACCTTGCGTGACACCACGGTCCCAGGCTTTGCAGAGTAACCTATTAAACCCTCTGGCACAGGACCAGGTGCTCGGGAGAAGCATGGGAGAAGGAAAGGTGGGGACTATGGTGTTGTCAATGCTTTTTTATACTAATGAGATGGATGGGTGTGACCCTTTTTCCACTGACCAAAATATAAAGAGTGAGAGTTTTCCACTCCCTGACGCTTAGTGAGCCATTCCCCACTCCACACTGGAGGGGTCTTGCTTGGCTTCTCCTGTTTCACATATTTCACAACTTTGCTCTGCTGGTCTAAAGGTCCCAAGACCCTTCCCTCATTCAGAGCTGGCCCAGGTGGGACTGGGTCTCTGCCACTGTGTCTGCCCTGCAGGCAGCTGGGTAGTTTGAGTTTGAATCCCTCAAACCCCCCCTGTGACACTGAGGGGAGAGCAGGGCAGTTCAGAGATGCCACCTGCCCCACACACATGCTGTAAATCTGTATATTACCTACTCCACATGATGCAATGGGTTCCTTCTCCTCATTGCCAAAGTGTCCCTGGTGACATGAACAGAGGTGGCTGGTGTCCCTGTGCTGTCGCTGAGCCCACCAGGAAAGGTCAAGCGAGTCCTCTCATCCCACCTTGTGCAGGGCAGCCAGCAGCCATGGCAAGCTGGCAGAGCTGGACCTAAGGAAACAAAATTAGATTTTTAGAAAAGGGCAATGTGTCTTGTATTGTCAATGTTAAAATTCCCAGTGCTAGGAGTGGGAACAGGATTGGGCCTAGGCTGCCTCCCTGTTCTTTCCCAGGCTCATGAAGATTTAAAATTCTGGATTTTAAATGGTAGTTTATTTCTGGCTGACCTGTTTGGCTTGAACTGTTACATGTTTTCAGCTTATTTTTATGCTCCTATGTTAGTACACAAAGCTAACCAAGAACAAGAACAACACAGTTCAGCTTCCATTGGCTGCACAGGCTGAAGTCCCCCAAAGCCATGGCAATCTCCCTGTCCAGCTCCCCTTGGACCATGTGAATTCATCAAGGGGAGTGAAGGGGTGAAGGCGAGGGCTCATGGGCACATCCCTCCTCAGCAGTGTTCCCTGTAGATCTGATACCTCACAAAGCACTGTGGGGTGGCAGGGATGAACCAGGAATGGTGTAGGGCCTGTTGGTCAAAGAGAGCTTCACAGACACACGTTTGGATCAGCTCATGTCATTGGATGTCAATGGCAAACTCCGTGACATTCCTCTGTGTTAATTTTTTCCCTTTCCCTGCTATTTGAAGGAGATTTTATCTTCCCTTCCCACACCCCTCCCATCACCCCATGCCTGTTTGACTAAAACCTGCCTTTCGGGTCAGCGTGCTGGTAAGAGATTAATTTTACACTGCAAGGAACACCAAGCAGAGTATTTCAGCTTTGACATATGAGACGTCTGTTACCATATTGCAGTTTTTCTAAATTAAATATTAGGAAAAATTAAACCCAATTGTGGTCTGTGTTCCTATGGAAAATATTTCTCTTCCAAACAGTCCCTCCATGCTAAATGACTTAACTAACTGAAAACACAATAAATATGCAGCAAGTTAAAAATCTATATTATTCAGGTTTTAAGGCTTATAACTAAAAGTGGTTTAATGTTTCATGCCTAATAATAGATTACTCCTATCACATTTCTAACCTTTATTTCTACCAGCTTTGAAGTCTAGCCATATAAAGGCTGTTTGTAGAACCACACGAAAGTTAAAGCAAATATTACTCAGAGTGATTCATATGAACAAGAATTTGCAATGAAGGCAGAGGGTTTTTTGTGTCTGTATCAAAGGAAATGAAATGTTTGCAATATTTTCAGTTGATAAATGCATTAAAACATTTTAGTTGTGTAGTATGAACGTTGCTGACATAAACAGACTTTGACCTGAAACAGATTGTATTAAGCTCTGTGGGAGAGGCGGCATTAAAAGAAATAAAAATAAAATAAAATAAAAAATAGACATTCCTAGATTTCAGAATTTGCCACAAGGTCACCGCAGTTCTTAATTAGCTGAATACATTAAGAGAAGGCTGGAACACAGATTCTGTAAAGAGAGCAAATGTATGTTTAATCCTCTGTTCTTTGCTTACAGATTACCCTTTCAGAACGAGTAACCTTATTTTCTTTTTAAATATCTATTTACCTTTTTGAGCTTTGCATAGCAAAGCAGGGTTTCTTTTTTTTTTTTTTATTTCCTTCCCACTGTTGCAAAAGAAATTAATTTGTTGCTAGTTGCTATGCATTGGCAGGATTTCTGCATAAAGAATGTAAGCCATCTATCTTTGTATTCAAGATATAGTTAATCTGGCAGTTAAAATACTTTGGAAACATTTTGATGACTTATCTGGAAAAGTAGCTTTGCATTTTCAAAGAAAACTCAGAACTGTATTGCAAGAGGAAGATAAAAGATATATGAAGTGTTTGTTCCAAGCGATACTGTTCATTTAAAGATCAGAATGTAACCCCACCCAAGCAATTATTGTGGAAAAACAAGACAAAAATCCTTATACAGCTTTCTGACACAGTCTTTATTTGGGAAACAAAATAACTATATTACAGTTATAGCCTAATGGATTGCAAGCTGTTTTATTAGAGTCAGCTGAATCCTGTTTAGCATAAAAAAGAACTCTGTTTGCTATCAAGAACACATTTACATTAATATGACTTTGACAAAGTAAAATAAAATCGCATTAAGATGATGTAAGTAGATAAGACAATGAAATCTCTGTGAGATAGTTTTGGCACACCAATTAGAGTCAAGTCCCTACAGGAAAGAAACATATTTTTATACCAAGTATCCATGTGTTTTTAAGTCGTAGAGTGGCCAAAATTAATCCCATGCTTAAAATACTTCCAGCCAGGGAAAAGAGAAAGTTTATTATTATTATTTTTATTTTTCCCTTGAAAGGTAAAATTTCTGATAAACGACATTTTTATTTGCAATAATACAAACAAGTTTTGTTCTCTGCACTAGCCTGTAATCATCCTGATTATTGCAAGGGACTTTCCAATATAGAGCAGCTGAAAACAAGGTTTTAGATTACATGGTAATTTAGGAATGCATGAAAAGCCAAGCAGTCACCATAATAGAGCACTGCACAAACTTCATGGCTTTTACAGCAAAACATAACATATGTTTTGTGATTCATTTGAATGATTTTTCAAGTTTTTTGGTCAAAAAATATGCCAAGCACTACTATTGGTCCTATATTTAGGGAATCTTACTCTTGAAAAACGACAACGACACCACCCCCCCACTTTGATGTCTCTCCTTTTAGTTTGGTCATTAAAGCTCGGCAGTGATGGATGGTGATAATGCTGTGGGGTTTATGAGTAATCAGGCCTTGGCAGCCACAATATTTCTTTTGTAGTGAAACTTTAATATTCCTTTGGCCGTGCGTAAACTCTTTCTGCTTTTGGAATTATGCTGCATAAGCTACCCACTAAGCATTACAAAACAGATATTGCCCAAAAGCTGGTGTTTTATTTAACACCTGACAGGCTGAAGCTCCCCCCAGGAAAAGAGCTGGGCTGTGGCAGCCCTTCTCTGGTCAGGGCAGGGCTATATTCACAGGAGGAGCCCCTGCAATGGGAGAGGAATTTTTTGGCTGTATCCCAGGCAGGGCACCCTGGACACCCCTACTCTCCTCCTCCTCTTTCACATATTTTTAGTGAACTTGCTGCAGCAAACACCAGGTGTCTCCACTTAGCTGGGCTACAGCTTAAAAATGGGGCCTGATACCAAAAAAAAAA
>VZRH01002850.1:2581577-2643681 GCA_013397555.1 Urocynchramus pylzowi | reverse complement strand
AAAAAAGAAAAAAAGAAAAATTAGGGTTGCTCCTTCCATGGCTTCTATTGTGCTTGTTGCAATGCTGCATGCGAGGATGAGGACGCACAGACACGACATATTCATATTTTATTTTGTCACTCAAGACACCTCTGTCAGGCAAGGCAGGACTTTCCAGAGTTTGAAATAATCCAAATTCAATCACTTTAAAGCTGCTACAATATGCAAGTCCTGGCAGCCGTTTTAAATTAATGGAACATCAGATGTGCTCTGATCCTCTCAATTTCCTTAGGCAAGGGAAATTCTGCTGCGGTGGTAGCGGGAGGGGAAATATAGGGCTATCAGTAAAATAAATGTCAGCTTTTGTCTGCTGATAGAAAAATGCATACAGCAAAAAAAGATACAGTATTTATTGCTCTGTAATTAAAATCTATTTCTATATGTGGTAAGGTTTATCTTAGTGGTTTGGACAAGTGAACTCTGTGCAGTCTGATCCACAGGAATGGACATTAAATAAAGCCAAAATACAAAACTGGTTTTTATTTGGCATTTTACAAATGCAGCTCAGTATTTTGCTTGCATGTAGATATTTATTTATTGTGCCTGCTCATGTGTTTATTAATAAAAATATTAAAATTCCCATCTTGAATGTCCAGTTCCAAAGGACAGATTGGATTTTTGTAAGAACTGGGGGAAGGGGGGGTAAGGGGGGGAGAGGAAGAGAGAGAAAATCTGAGAAAACTCCATAGCAAGATGCCAGTCTATGGTTTGGAGTTTACTTAGAAAGTGTAAACATTCATTTGGTTTGTCAAAAGGTTTGCAGACTTGAGAACCTTTTGATCAAACCTGGGCTGTGTTTTGAGGATACTTGCCCTGAAATGTGGTTTTCAATATGCAATTCAGTAGCTTTTGCTTTTGAAATACAAACAAGCCCAAAAATTCAAATTAAGGCTCTGAACCCTGCATAAAAGCACAGGCTTTTATGGTGCATGGTTTCTGCTGATCTGTAGGGCTAATCAGCCAGGGCTATGTCCTGGCTAGAAGGACCCACATTTCATAAAGTCTTTTCCCTGAAACAAAAATACAATACAAGCTGTCAGAGTTAAATTGAGGACAAGGTATTTCTTTAATTCAGATTTTTCAGTTATTTGCTTTATATGAGGAGAACCTGGCTTCTTCCATGCTAACTGGGACTCACATTGCCAGACAGTATGCTTAAAAGTTATTTTTAAAAACGCTGGGGTTTGAAGGCTCTTAAATCCTTTGATGTAAATGAAAATAAAATTGTAGTCTGGAACCTAACAGAGACTTTTAATCTTGATCTTAAAAGCATGAATCATACTACAGCACAGAGTAAAACTATTTTCTGTCCTCTGCACTCGCCTTCTCTACACATACTGATATTTGATATTTATAGGTGGCAATTAGAGGTACTCTCAGGTAGTCCCAGTGCCTCCTGCCAAGCTCTGTATGCAGTTGCTGCCTTGCAGTCTATGGCTGAGATTTCTACAGCCTTGCTGCTTTTCTCATTTCAATATGACATTTCAAGCAAGTCTGATTAAAACAAAGCAAAGCAGAAGCAAAATGTCTCAAATTCCAGGTGAGTAATGTTGTGGCAACAAAATGCAGACTAATTACTGTCTCAGAGCTGGAAAACTAGTGGCAAGGTAGAGATGTTGCAATAAAATTACAGAAAAACTCTGATAGCCATTGTGGAAAATGCAGCCACTGTTTTCTGCCAGATCTGGGGTAGAGCCCCAGTCCAGCCCCAACCCATCTCCAAAAGCTGCTCCACAGGGTCTCAGAAGTGCAGCCAGCACACAGATGCCAGGTTTCAAATACAGGATGAAGAAAGGCCAGCTGAAATATGTGAGTTTTAATCAGATTTTCATGTTGTAAAATTTCAGCTTGATGCTAAATGGAGAGCATCCCATCCCAGATCTGCCAGCAGAGGCGTGTTTTCCCTATGCCTGCCTGGAGCAAAGGTCAGTGTCTGCCAGGATGCTCCCTCAGGATGGGCACTAAGCAGGGACAGCAGGTACAAACCCCAGGGTGTCTTTCAGTGCTCCCCAAACAAAGGCAGCAGTGAACTCAGCTGAGGATGCTCTCCTCAGCCCAAAGGGCTCCCTGAGATCTCCTGCCAAGCCAACTGCCTGGCATCTGCAAGGGTGGAGCAGCATGGCTGATGGCAGCCAGGACCTCAGTCCTTCATCCCAGTGGTCATCCCAAGGGAGAGCTGTGGGAGGTGGGACACAGCCTGGCAGTGCCCCTGCTGGCAAGCAGACACGTGCTGTGGTGGGAAGGGGCACCATGGCCTTGAGGGGTGCCACAGATGTTACCAGATCAGGCTTCTATTCTCCAAGATCCTGCCATGGCTTTTGTCCCAGAAAAGGCTGTGATCAGCAAGAAATGAATTCCAGATTTGTTTACTTTCTACTGTCTCGTCCTGGTGAGTCTGAAGGCAATGCAGGATGCTTCCCACAGTTACATCCACCACCAAATCATGACAGCAGAAACAATCAAGATGGAAGTTCATCCCACCTTTACAAACCAGGCATTGAATCCCCATGTCTGAATCTTTTCTGTATTTGAAATTCTCCATTGCCTTCATTCGGTTTTAAGGTAAAGAATTTGAAGATTTGTCCCTAAATAAAAAGTACCAAATTAATATAACAGCATGGTGGAGTTTCCACTTAACTGCACACAACAGTCAAGATATTCAGACTTATGGCTCCCACTGCAATTGTAATTCAGTTTCCTTGCTCATACATAATGCTTTTATCTACTCTGAATGAGGTTATTTTTAGTTCCTTAACAAGCCTATATAATTCAGCTGTCACAGCTTCCATAAGAACAATACCTTGGAATTTCCTGCCTTTAATTTGGACTAACTCCTGTCTATAAGCATCACATTCGCAATGTTTCCAACTTGTGTGGTGACTATGAAATCAATCATTACATACATACACACTACATATATATTTATAATGTTTGACTACCATTTGCAGAAGTAACGTCTCAAAGTAATGTTAGGATCTCCTCTGGATAAATGCAACAGCCCCAGCTGCACTGCCTCCTCTGTGTTCCAGCCTTTACAGCTGGGCTGTTGGCTGTGAAGGAAATTCTCCTGCCCATGAAGGAGGAGACAACAGATATGAACCTGCCTCAAGTCCTTCCCTACCTTTTCTGCCCTGAGGACTTCTCCTGTTGCCTGACCACAGGAAGATGATGATCCTCAGGACAGAGATGCCTCTGGCACACACAAAAGGACCCCACGTGCTGCAGAAGTGCACTGGGGGAGCTCACCCAGATGCCCCATTGCTCCAAGCTCTGTCCAGCCCGCGAGGAGAGATTGCTACGGCCGCCTCCATTCTGTAACAAAACCAGGCAGGACGTTCAGCAGCTGAGCACTGAAGCTTCCCAATTAGCCATCCTGGAGTGTACTGACAGATGGCTGGTTCTACTTTTGCCTGCCTTACTCCAGGCCCATTCATTCAGTGCACTCCTTTTGATTACACAGACCCATGTGCCGAAAACCTCGTCCCCTTTGTCCTGAGCGTGTCAGCTTGTCTGACAGGAGATGTTATCTTTCTCTAAACCACCACTCTAGATCTTCACCATTTGTTTTGTGTCACAGAAGAACAACTCCAGTTTGACTGTGCTCATACCTGGCAGTTCCTGTGAGCTTCAGACCAACAGCTGCTCACAAAGTGCAAATTTTATCTCTCCCTTGCCCCAGAGCCACTCCACCTACAGACCAGCAAGCCCAGCTGGTGAGGAAGGGCATCAGGCGGTTGCAAAAGGCAAGAAAGATTCTGCACAAAACCTAATAAACATTCCTTTCTAGGTTTCCTCCCTCAAAAGCACAGGTCCCCAGAGTTCAATACACAGCAAGGCCAAAAACATATGCATAGGCAGAGCAACCCAAGAGCAGCAGGGTATTATATCCCTTCTCAACTGGCTCCACATTTTCTTCTCATCCCAAAAGTTTTCTAAAACTTTGCTGGTATTTTCAAACTAAGAATGTCCTAATTTGTAGAATAAAGAGAACCAGGATTCAAAAACAAGACCAGCATAAGGCTGGGTTAGGTTATCTCCAGCATAGCTCTGGGGGACCAAGCTGTGCTCTGTGGGAAAGAGTGGTGGGAGCCCAGCCGAGGGACTCAGGACTACCTGAGCTGAGCCAGCACCACACACAGCCATTTCTGGAAGGATCTCAGCCTGGAACCCTTTGTTGTTATGCTGCTTAGGAGAACAGCTCTCACATATGTATCTCCTGTTCACTTGTGATCATTGGTCTTATGGAAAAACAGCATCAATAATGAGTAAGTAGCAAAAGATGCGCTCTACCTTTCCAGCCCTGGCCATTAACAAAGACTATCAGATGGTCCAAAATTACTTCACCTTAGTCATGCTGATTTTTACCAGCTGGGAATCTGGCCCAGGTTTCCTCTGGTTCCTGAGGGAAATAAACCATATAGTATCATGGCTGAGCTGACTACGCAGGTAGACCACAATTTCCACAAAATGTGGCTGGAGAGAGGATAAGGCTGTTAGCATTGACCAGATGGCACAAGCGCAGTTTAGCAAGTGAGGAAAAATCATCCAGCCACAGAGGGCTGCTGCTGGCTTGGTTGGGGCTCTGGCAACAACTCTTTGCATGAACCCCAGCTTTCTAGAGAGTCTGCAAGAAGTCTGCAGTCCAAGGTGGAGCAGGCAGTGCCAGTGACACAGTGGATGCATATGTTCCCAGGAATACTGAGGGGCAGCCTGGCACTCTGACAAGGGCTGGAAGCTGCACAGCACATGCACATGCAGCCACAGCTATCATTAGAGTTTTGCTGCTTTGGCACCTCTTCCTAATTTACTTAATTTCTATTTATGCCATTCTGTTTCTGTTTTGAGCCTTTATCAGATGTTGGCATGTTTTGCGCAGAGCCAAACTTTGGAAGGAGGCTTTGGAAAGAAGTAATTTTAAGGGGAGGATAAAAAAAATGTCAGAGCACTGGGAAGGGCCATTCCCTAGAGAGGGGTGACCACTGTAACTGTAAAAAGGCAAGTGGACCAGTCCCTAGGAGAAGGCCAGTGCTCTCCTGCGTGGGAATGCAGGTCCCTGAGAGTTTGTGGAATGTACTTGGAGAGTCCGTGAAACCGAATGGGGAAAAACCAGCCTTGCTGACAGCAGTTTTCCACACCTGAGTCTAAACCTGCATTGGAAAATGGAGGCAGAGGTCTGCAAAGCAAGAGAGGTCAGAACCTGCAGCATAAGCATGTTGCAGCTGTGTCTCTGAGGTAGCCAGTAATTGTGTCCAATTGATAAGTACTTCTGAAATAAACCACTTAATTACTGCAGTCATTCTGCAAAGCACAGGTCGGGGGGGTAACACTCTCTTTTCCTGGCCTCCACCTGTGACCCAATGACATCCTTGTCACAGCTTGCCTGGAGGATGTACAGAGGGAGCTCCTGAGAAGCAGCAGCTCCTAGGGAAGAGTTACACACACTGTGTCCAAACACTGCTGATCAACAGTGGTGCTGGTTAAACTCTGAGAGCTCCAATACAAGTAGCAGATGAGAAGAACACAGCTGTTGATGTTGACATGTTGCTGGCCTTATGGAATGATGATAAACAGCTGGAAACGCACAAGATGCACTGGGGAATAGGGATCTAGTGGAGAATTTCAGGCTCACTGAAACATCACAAATGAAAGGGCAATCAACTGAGGATGCTGAATTCTTCCTTTACAAATAATTTGTACATCCTTTCACTGCTTCATACTACAACAGATACCAGTCCCCTGGATTTTGGAAGACACTCATGGCAAGGCTTCAGGCTTCAAGGCTGACACTGTTTCTCTTAGTGAATGATGCAGAATGGATCCACAGATCTTCCTTCTTGGAGGAGCTTGCTTTCTTGCTTCCCCAAGCAATTACATGGTTAGTGAGTGCTCTGCCCAGCAGCCCCAGGCTTCAGACCACACTGCTCCCTACGCATTTCCAAAGCCAGGTGGGCACTGACAGCTGTAGGACATCACTTCAAGTAACTTCCCAGTGGGACCAGCTACTGAAGAACTGAAAGCCCTTCTAGAGCTACCTTAAAACTGGGGAGCTTGTTTCTGTATTTCCATGGCTCCGGTGTTGTACTCTGCCATCAGCTTTAATTGTTGCTGCTCTGAAGAAAGCCTTTGTTCAGTACAATTGCCTACTCCACAGTGACATCATCCAAGGCTGTGTAAAAAAAGCACAGCCTGGAGTAGTCAGCCATGTGATGATGTATAAATAGCTCTGACAGAACAATATTATAAACTCTATTGGTACAGCTGAGATAAAGCTCGCAAGTTGCTGATTCATCTAAGATATTGGCTTGAGGGATGGCATGAGGTTCAGCTACAATAAACGTTCTCAGCTAAAAGCATATTACTTCACCATGAATCAGCTGCTCAGATCTTTCGTTCTTTTCAGAAAAGCACCTGTCTCTTCCTGCTTTGGTCCTCCATTACTGAATACATGAATTATAGGGCCTGATTTTTATTTCTGCTTCCTTTATGCTGAAATATGCCACAATCAGAGAGTTCTCTAAGGTTTTATATACACACAGGAAAAGTAAAGCATTCCTAAAACTGCTTGCTGAATGCTGGTATTTCAATAAACCTGGCAATACTGAACCATACTTCTAACATACACTAAGTAATTTTATGGCTTTCAATAAGATCCATGAAAGGTCACCTACATGTCCATGTACAATGTGGTTTTAAAATGGACAAAATGAAACCTCACACCTTCATGCTGGATCTCCATGTACTGCGGGTGACAGAAATGAGCTCTACCAAATGTGATTACTTTGCAATTTGGCACCCATGATTGCACTTACTGGTAACTTACTCAATTTCTGATTGCCAGAAACTCAAGTCCATTAAACTGTGTTCCTCCACAGCACAATCCTACACTCTGATCATCACCCACACGAGCACCAACTACACAGACATCCTGCCCCACTGGAGCAGCTTGCTCGGTACAGGCAGAGCACTTCATCTGTTGCCTGCGTCTCGGCTGCATCAGAGCTTGTTCAGGACCATTAAAATGTCCTGAACATTAAAATGAGCAAGGCTTATACAATTATGAAACTTTATATTAATTTTTAAAACTTGCAGATGTTGCAATCTGTACATATGGGAATAGTGCCAAATGTTATGATGACAGAAAAGAGTTATATTGGCCATGGTTTAAAAGTAAGGAAGCAGGAAAAGAAAAATCTCACCCTACCACTATCAAGGCATTGCATGTGTCTGGTTTTGCACACAGCTTCTGGTTAGCAGCTTTGCCTTTCTGATAGTGAGTTAATCAGCTAATGTTTTTATGAGCACAAAAGCAATAAAATGGTGTGGGGAAAAATGACAATAAAAATCCCTTATTTGCTTTAGATGTGCTTTTATATCCAGTAAATCCTTCTTGCTCTGCCCAGAGAAGACATTTCTGCACTGAGTTTCAGAAAGCAATGCCAGCATATGATACTACATATCTGCTGCTTGTGTCAACATCCTTTTCCAGGGTGTGCATCCTTTGGGATGCCGCTGTGCTGTGTGCAGTGGCTCAGAGAACGTGCAGCTCTTGGGTTATTTTGGCTGAGGCTGCCGGAGGATCAACAGGCTGAGGTGCTTTGCAGAGAGCACTGAAGTGACGCTCAGTGATCTGCATAAGCAACATATGTTTTATATTATCAACATCCCCTTTGCATTCCAATTGCATGTCAGTACTGGTAGAACCCACTGATGCAAAGACCAACTCCAGCTTTGAAGCTTGGGACAATAACAAAATAACCTGCTATTTGTTTATTTTAGTAATAAAATCTACCATCAACTACTATTTGATTGTGGCCTTGACAAGAAGCCTGGCCAAAGGAAACCTCCTCGGTGAACAGATGAAGGAAGTGGATGGGTTGACTGTGGATTTTCTAAATCTAGTCCAAGAAGTTGATGGTTATGCTTTAAGTATTCAATTATTTCAGACCCCAGCTTTCTAAAAGACTGCTTGGAGGACTAAGAGAGATTGTAGCATTCACTTTGTCCCTGGATAAAGGCTTTGAGAGATGGTGCAGAGCCAAACACAATTATAGTTTTCCTGAATCCATCAGAAGCAGCCAAGGGGCAAGGGCACTTGCACTGCCTCAGCACAGCATTTTCTCCCAGTTGCTATCTTCCCCAGGGATCCCTCCCTGCTTCTCCTGTGTCCCTGCCTCTACTCCTTCTGCCACATGGTTAGCTGTGTATTATCCTGTGCGTTGGGATTGGAAGAATGTGTGCCCTTGTGCTGTACTAGGAAGCCATCTGGGGAACTGCAGCTGCATGAGCATAACCACCAGATAGTTCTGAGCTGACATTTGTGCCACTGCAACTATAGGCATGCGATATGGGAAGAGATCAAAGGTACCTTTTGCACACGATCAGTTCTTATGCATTAAGGTTACATTTATGAGGTAGAAAAAAGCTGGTTTATAGAGCACGCCTAAGCAGGCAATTCCAGCTCCTGGCATCTCTTCTCCAATATCTCCACCACTGGTGAGCATAGGAAGGTAGTGTTGCCTCACCCAGCCATAGATTTTTCCACAGAGCATTCCAGTAACACCACAGACTCAAGTGTAAGCCTTCCAAAATAGCGGCACAATTCATTGCCATGCCCAGTTCAATGGAACCTTTCTGATTATTTTCACAGCATTTTGCAGGGGCTGTTTCTTTTCCTGCTGCATGAAACGGAAAGGCTCCTAATGTGTTCCTGAAACGCCTTGTGAAGTTAATGTGACCTATTCTCTCTCATCAAGAGAATGATACTGGAACGAAAGAAAGTGCTTTTTTTCCCTCCAGGTTTCTTAATATTCAGTCCTCATATGGCATAAGGGAGTAAACTCTCAATTACATGAAGGCAAATACCAAGAAATCTGTCAAAGCCAATAGAGTTATTCTGGACACCTGAGTAATTTTTCCCTCGGTATGATTCACTCTCCAAAATCCACTCTGAATATCCTTAATAACTGTTTGCTATTCACCTACATTTTTAGCTCTCTCATAATTCTAACATTTTTCCATGTTTCACAAATAGCTGGAGTCAGTTTTTTTCAGATGATGCTGTTTCCCCAACTTGGCTTCCCTATGAATAACCTCCATCATCACTATGCTACTTTTGCTTGAATGTTTCATTTTTAACAATAAACATCTATCCCAGATGCCTTATTTTCAGCTTCATTAAACACTTTACTAGTTCATCCTGAGTTATGTCAATATTTACCTTGGACGTGGTTCCGTATCCTTTCATTTCTAAGACCAGAATTCTCCAGACAAGCTTATTGTTACTGGCTTGACTTCTGCAAGTCACAGCTTAAAACTTTTTTTGAGGTATTAAACAAGATGCAAATTCACCCAGCCATTCACTTTGCTGTGTGCTGCCAGCTATGTCTATTCCAAACATCGCTGAGCTGATTCACTTCAACTTCTGTGTACATACTGGCCCCAAACCTGCACTCACTTACTGTGAGGTAATTTCAAAGCCATTTAATAACAGCAATTAGCAGTAGAGAAACCAGCAACCAGACATCAACCTTTTGGGCACAGAACCACAATAGACCATTTCCACTGACCTTTTGCATTGTAGAAAAAGGTGTCAGGAAACAGAAGGGGTTGCCAGGCCCTGCAGGGTTGTGTTGGCCTTCACTGTGCAAACCTGGATGTTCTCCTGGGAGATAGGACTGAGCTTCCTCTCTCCAGCTCTCTGCTCTGCTCCTGACTTGTTCTGACCCATGCAAGGGACACCTGAGGCAACTCAGCATGCTCATCCCCAAGCAGTCCTGAGCTGCTGCCCACAGCAATCCACACCCAGGCTGCTCCATACTGCTATCAGAGCTCCTCATGCTTGCTTCAGGGAAATTCTTAATGTACAAGACCACAGGGAGCAAAAGTTTGATAAATAGAATTTTCTTGATAATTTTCTGGATATTTACACTGAATTTATTTCAGGTCCTGTTTCAATGCATTAGCACAAAAAAGATAGTTTGGGGTTCAATATATTTATATTTTAGATCCATGTACCGGCCTGGAATATAACATTTTGAATTTTATATTGGATATAAAAAAGCAAAGGTGTCAAGCTGATAAAGTCCTTTGAAAATAACAAAGGACTTTATGTGAGATTGTTTGAGGTAATTTTATATGTTGTTCCTGACTGTATTTAAAATAATACCTCGTTTCAATTTGAAATGCCTTTTTTACTCACTGAAATCAGCAGTGCAGACTGGCAGGGCAGCTGGGCATGCACCACAAAGGGATATACATGGAAAAAAGCAGTCAGAGTTTTGGACACCTCCAAAGTGAATATTATACTTGTGCCATCAACCCACATTTGTCAAGAGGTGTCAACATGGCCTAGAGAAGCAGTGAGCCACGTTCTTGGGAGAGAGGAGGCAATTTCACATCTTACCAACCTCCCTAAGCTAGGTACTCCTAGGAGCAGGCCAAGGAGACGGGTTTAGATGTTACTCCAGGTGTGCAACAGTTTTCATCAGAAATCCAGGATACTGAGCTGAGTTCAGAGTGCAACCATGTCAGTGATGGCCATGCATCACTGTTTGGCAGATACATGTGGCTAGTTTAGAAATCCCTGGCTTGGGTGCTTTGGCAATAGCAGCACAAGTAAATAATTGCTGCAGCCAGCCCATATGCTGTTGCCAACATCCCAGAAAGAGCATGTCCATGCAGTGAAATGAAGGGAATATTTCTGTGCACCCCTGAGCCCACTCCAGCTCACACACTGCTCCCCTGTGCTTTGACCCAAAGGGCTGTACTGCTGACAGGACAGCTGAGGGTTTATTTGGTTTGGAAAGAATTTGCTCAGCTCTAAAGAAGAGGTGATCATTTTCCTCTTTTGGTCTAAGCTAGAATCAGAGAGATGAGCTTGAAACAGAGCTATTCAAATTCCCTTCTCTGACCTATGTCCCCTGCACATTCACTCCAGTGAGAAAAAAGCAGCTTGAAGGACCACTGTATCCCACAAACACATAGAGCCAGAAGATAAAAGGGAATGGTTGAATACTAGGATAAATGCAAGTTTCATGTTAATGATCACTTACAGAGACTTAATAAATGATTCTGTGCAAGGCACTGTCAGAGGTTTTGCTCTGCCATTTTTGTTTTGCACCTGTATTTAGGAGCTTTTTCCCCTTAGAGGATAATGTTCAGGTTTTAAAATTTATATTAATCTGTCACTACATTCATCTGTCACTCTTTGAAAGAGCTTCTTTTTTTAATAAAGTGTCTTTTTTTCTTTTTCATGTGCTGCTATATCAGAATGGAGTATTTAGGATAAGCCCTTTCCACAGTAGTGCTGCACAGGACAGGATGGTATGTAGGAAGGCAGCTTTTTTATAGTGTATGACCTCTTTTGACCCAAACAACTAATCAGAGGTTTTTTATTTACCTTGGCTGGGAACTGACAAAGGGTCTTCACTGCAAATCTCTCTGCTTCATTTCCAGAGCAAAGAATCCACAAGGGACAGAGGTTTTCCTGATAGACCCCCCACAAAAGCTCTCAGGGTGGGAGTTTGTTTTCTTTTTTTGTTGGTTTGGGTTTTTTCACCTCTATTGGGCCTGAGGTGCTACTTAAAAAAAAAAAATTATGAATTGCTCCCTTCAGAGCAAATGTCTTTGACAGGCTGTGCTGGGCACCATCAGGTGTCTTCTGCCACCTGATGTGTGTCTCCATCCCACCTTCCAGCCAGAGGGTACCCAGGCAGCAAGTGCCCACCTCCACCTCCCTGTCTGGTTTGGCTGTGAAAATCCCCCCATGAGGTGCAGCCTGGCCTACCTCCTCTGCCTGGAATATGGACATGCTGAGTGTGCTCTACCTTGTGACCCAACTGAAATGGCATCAGGTTACTGTGCCCTGATCAATCAGTGTGTTTGCTTCCTCTCCTTCACTCTTTGCCTGTATACCTTCAGTTATTGTTATCCTATAATCCTCAATTGTTTCTTTTCTTCATATCAAAATACCAGTAACTTTTTCTTGCTGCTAAATACGAGCATTTTGTTTTCTAACACACTTGAGCTATACACATAGTATTTCAAACAGGGCCCATGATTTCAGTGCTGATTGCAAGACAGAGCTATGCTATCCCACCTGTTTGAGCTCCGTTTTCTCTGCAGCTCTGGGAATTTCCATTTCACTCGTCTTCACTCTCACCAGCCATCCTGCATTTGGCCATATGATTGCTTTCCTCCTACAACAGAGGGGACAGTCACTCAGCCTGCAGGTCATACCTAGATTATCTTTAATCACTGAGCAGCTTTGCTGACTGCAATCTCATTTCTTCTTTCAGAATGAGGGAAAAACCCTCAATGAAAAGACAGGCAGTCTTTTCGTAGATACTTCTGAATTGGTCACAGAAAAAAGGTTCAAGGCTTAATTCTTATTACCAGTCTCTCCAGTGGAAACACAGGGTGACTCCAGTAAAATCAGTGGGACTGCAATGGTGTAGCCAAGATCCAGATCAAGATAGAGGTCTGGAAATAGGCTGCTCTAATTTCTTTTTATTAGACATCTCATCTCCTGCTTTATGAGTTATTTTGAAGGTTTACTGTATTCAAGCAGGAGTTCAGATTATGAACTTTGATCGCTCATGGTTTATTCAATATTTTTAATAAAGTTTGAAAAGGTTCCCTTCCATCAAAGAATGTCCCCTTTGATAAATCAATTGAATTTGATTTTTTCTTCATGGAGAATACAAACCAGTGTACTCCTTTGCCAGTTGTTTACAGGCAGCTTCATAGCACACAATAGAACAATTATTTTCTAAGTAAAAGAGCTGTGATCAGAAATGTTAATAAACTACTCAATAGTGCAGAATCTTTTGCTTCCTTTAAAAAAAAAAAGCCACACAATAAAGACATATCAAGCAATTTTTAATACAATCTGCTTACTTTCCAAATAACATAGTCAGTGAAACAGAGTTGTCTTAAATGGCCTTCTTCACATTTACAGCTGTAACAGCTGCAGTAGCAGCTCTGTCGGGCTTGATTTTATTCAGTGTGCAGGATCAACATAAAATCTAGGCTGAAAATTAAAGGAAGTAAATGTCCCCCTGACAGTCACGAGAATGATTTTGGTCCAAGAGTATTTCTGGCCACATCTCACTTTCAAAAGCAACTTTGTCATTTGTGCCTGGCCTAGTCCCAGTAAGAACTATTATGATTTATTACATTTTCTATAGAACTAAGAGACCATTTATTAGCCCCAAGGTATTGTATTGAGCTTCAATTATGTAATAGGCATTATTCCACTGAATATCCAAAGCTTTGTAAGAAAGTTTTAGTTCTGGAAAGAAATGTACAAGGTTCTCAAATGATTTCTAGGAAGATCAAACTCCCCCCTTTTTTTGCTAGTTGAAAGAGAAAAGGTTCCTTCTTGATAGAAATCATGAATAATTTGAATAGATTTTTTTTCTAAAGAAAAAAACCCCTCCTTTTTCTTTATAAGCCATTGATGGCTTGGGATTCAAGTAAAAAAGAATAAAAGAAGAAATAATAGTTTCTTGCTAGGATAGAACACGATAGGTATGCTGCCAAATTAGCGAGATTTTAATTTAATTATAACTGAGGAGTGCATATGTGATTTGCCTGCTTGAGAGTGAGGAATGGGGCTGTCCCACACGTGGCAGAGGAGGGGCAGGTCCTCAGCCCTGCTAAGGCCCCCTTGGGCTGGGTTTGCAGCTGGTGCATGATGCCCCCAGTCTGACTGCCTGTTGAGTGCTCTTCATGATTGAACAACACACACTATTCATACCTCATCCAATCCCAGCCATCTGCATCTCCCAGGTTAACTGCCACTGAATAACTGGTTAACTAGTTACCTGGCTGCCATAAAATAACTATTACTGGACTGCCAGAAAATAACTAATAGCCAGTTATCTAGCATCACCCTCCTTCTATCGTCCCTTAGAGTTTGTTTAAAAAAAAACATAGATTTTAAAAAGCACTGACACCTAAATAAAAATTGATCAGCTCCAAGCAATTTCACCCTTCACAAGCCATTTTACACGATGGAAGGTTCCAGATCCAAACTCTCAGAGGCTTCTCCAGCTCTCAATCATGTGTGAATTTTCCTCTGCTCTCTGTCAACAGCAAAATGCAACAGATCCTGTAACCACCAGGTGAAAGTCAGTCCAGCTGTTGCTTCTGATTTTTCTTTTTTTTAAACTAATAACAAATACCCTGCCCCACACAATGCAAATACAACACGTACATGCAACAGCTGTTCTGCTTTGGAGTAGCAAAGCCAGTTACTCTAAGGTATTCTCAGGAAATGGAAAAGTAATATTCTTGAGGCTGACAGATTTCTGAAATGATCTTTAATGTATGCTCGGTTTAACTGGTATTTTACTAAAATGACTCTTTATGCCAGCTGAGAAGAAACTAGAAAGTAAATCAATAAGCTTTTTTTCAGATAGACTTCAGTATCTCAAAAATTCACCGGTGGGAATGAGCTGCCAAGGTTGGCCCCCCTGCTCATTACAAACCCAACCAATCCAAACACCATTGCTATGACTGGGTGAGACTACAGCTGTTGCATAGGTGTGCTTGCATTTATGTTCTGCCCTCTGTGAGAGCAAGGAAGAAGAAAGAAGGCAATGGATAAAGCATTTCATCCATAACCATGCCATCCCATGGTTATTTTTGCAGCACAAATGAGTTATGTAAGGTTGAGCTGCATTTGCATGTCATTCACCAATTCCACTCAGAGAAGCAGTTAAGCACCCTTATTTTTCACAGTAAGACAAAAGAAGTTGGATTCCCAGTTTATCTTAAAAAACGTGAACTGAAGTAAAATTGCATGTGCAAGCAGCACATTTATTGCATCAAGGGAAATAAGGCATCAAGCCAGAACATGATCTTGTTTGCCACTATGTAAACGATGAGTAAGTCTGCTAGGGTCAGCAGAGCAGCAGAGTCACATGAGTCACAGCACAGTGCTCTTTGGAAAGATTGCTCCATAGCTAAATATACCACTACAGTCGCTTCAAGAAAAGCTCTGCGTCAACTTCTAATAAATGCTGGCGGTGACGCTGAGCTCTGGGCACTCACAGAGCCAAAAGAATGAACAGGAATTAACAAGTGGCCTTAAAAACATATTGAAGGGAATAGAAGTTTTGTCTGTGCAAAGAACTGAAGGATCAGGCCTTTGGTAGTGAAAATCATGACCTAATTTTTCCACTGCACACATTTAGCCACCCTTCAAATGGGTCTGAGGGAAAAAAGAAGTAGAAAAGACCACTAAACTCAACAGATCAAGTTCGTGCAAGTTACCATTCAGCCCTATGAAAACATGGAGATTGTTCACTGTATTTGTTACCAGGCTTGTCCCAGTAAATGATGACTTGTTCCTCCCAGGGAAATGCAATAATGAATCTACCGTTATCAGTGAGTATGGACAGCCACACCGACAGAAGCCAATCCAACACCACGTCCCTGTAATTAAGCAAAACAGTAGTTCCAATGAATACTTTTTATATCTCCATCTGATACACACAGTGCTGAATCTGGAAAAATAAGAGCTCAATAAACCATAAAAGAAATGCCCTTTGATATTTTCTTTTTTCAGTGGGGCCATAATTTAGTGCTATTACAACAGTAGTTTCAAGTAACCAAAATTGCTTATCAAATGTATGTTTCAAATGCATTCTGTATCAACAAAGTCCTGAATTAGAAGAGATTTCATAATTCCTTATGAATTGCTCTCCTACCCAGTCTTTCCACTGGAAGCCTGATTAAATGAGTATTATTTCTTCTTAAGTGGTTTTACAGGTCGTTTATCTTAGATTTATGAGTATCAACCTACTTTAGAAGGTATTAGACAGCTTTAACGTTTGACACGTATTCTCTAAATCATTTACAGTGCTCTCCATTTGCACTAGACGATTGGTAATCTTCTCAATATTAGGTTTTATTGACAATGCACCATATAGAGTCCTTATTATATGGTAATGATTTAAGATAGGTGCAGGATTGGGAACTAATAAATCCAAAAGCTCATTTTTGATTGTTGACACAGAGCTGAGGAATAATGTGCATCCATCTAAATCACTGTTTCTCAATACCACTGCACACACACGTGTTTAACCTGCTCAGAACGCAATGCAGGGATGTGCAAACAGATCCCAATTCTTGCTTTGAGCCTGATGGATTCATACTTAAAACTGTGGTTTTACTCAGAGAAGACCCCCAGCAGTAGTGAGGCTCCTCCATGGTGTGGAAGCACCAGCAGCTAACCTTCAGCATGTGGGAGTAGCAGGGGCTCATCCTGGCTGTCCTGGCTCCAGCCCAGCTCCCCCAGCTCATCACTGGCTGCTGCTGCTGCCCCAGCTCCAGCCCAGCTCTGGCACACCTGAGTCATGCCATGGTAAATATGCCTAGTGAGATCAAGAAACATTTTGTCTGAGAAGGGAGTTAGTAAAACTGAGATCACAGGCTTAAATATCATCCTCATAATTTATATTTGGGAGACAGTATTGAAAGCTGACATATATAACAAAGACATACCTTCATGTAGCCCTACATAATAATAATTTCACAGAAATATTGGCATTGATAGTAACAGAATTCACTTGAATAATTGATCCCCCTACTTCAATAGAAGATCAACCCCCATATCTATATTACTCACAGACAATTAGAGTAGAAGATAAAAAAAAAATAAAGTGAGAGCCTTTGGTAGCAAATGAACATCTTTCCACTGAGTACTACAGAATTAAAGTCTCATCTGCAACCCTGTCATCCAAAGGTATGTCTTTGAAATGCAGTCAGCAGATCTGTATCAGTCCTGCTTTTGTAGTATGTCACTGAAAATGGTTTCTGGGGCATCGGAACTGCATGATCCAGCGATTTGTTAAGTTGAAATGTGACATTTCAAAAGAGGCTGGACTGGTCTCAGAGCAAAACCAACACAAAAATCTGCATCCCTCTTTTATCCAGACAGATGCTGGGTAAGAAAACTCTAGTGAAAAACTGGGGTTAGTGGCAAAACTGCCCTGTGACAATTGCATACCGAAACTGCCAACAGCAGGGAAGCACAGCAAAGGCGTATCTTCCTCTCACCTTGTTCATTCAGAAAACAGCCCAAAATCCTAACTCAGGCTGGAGGCTGCTCAGGCTCATTCTGCTGTTTACAAATGAGTCAGTAACAGAGGAAGTGGTGCTACTAAACACTGAGCCCCCCAAGCTCCAATCAATGTAAAAACACCTTGTTTGAAGCAAAGCATTGCTGTTACCTTTTCTTACTTCGGCAAGAACAGGCACAGATTTACTGGAAAAATAAGGAGAAAAATAAACCCAAACCAATATTCTCCCAAATCAGGGCTCCCCACGGCCACACACACACTTCTGCCATCATCATAAGGGAGCATCTGCAGCCTCCCCACCTACCCATTAGCAGGCAATTTTCTAACACACTGTCAAACAGCAGAATTATCACAAGTTTCATTTTCCTTACCAGCAGAGCTAACTGCATTCTGAAATGTGCTATCTACATATTTTTGAGCTTGTTTCATTCACTCTGTTCCCAAATCAGCAAAATTTAACTATCTTCAGCATCTCCCTGCCATGAGTGAAATTTCTTTTACTACTGGAAAGGAGGGAGAAGGTCAAGAAGGCTTGGGAAAATTTGTTAGCATGATCTGTAATAAGAATTTGGCAGAAAAGAAATTGAGAACATTTCTTTGGAAAACAATCAAAGGGCAAAGTTTCCTCTTAGAGCTGCGTGGTAATTCACGACTTACATGCTCCAAGGAAACTCACTGCTCCAATGATTAGAATAGCAAACTATTTGCTGTCTGCCTGACAGACCAAAGATGGTCATTTTTCCTCCCTTTGTCAGTATCTTTCTGTCCAGGCAGGGCCACTTGTGTGTCCCTTGACACACAGATGCAGACTGAATGATGCATCTCTGCTCAGAAGGATTAATCCAAGTTAGATATGGCACAAAAAGGAGTGACAAACAGTAAGAGGGCATAAATGCTGGCTGAGTCTTGTAGAGACTGACAGATGCTTTCTCTTACCTGGTCTCAGCTGCTCCTGCTGTACACAAAAAGTCAGTGTCTTCTTGGTTGTCCCCTCTCAAGACACACAAGCCACCAATACAGCTGAGGATCTTGAAAGCCACTGAGCTGAGGAAATTTGAGCCTTCAGTATCTGCTGCAGCTGGGGTTCATCACCAACACAAAAACGACAGTGAGGAACTTACTGCCATTGAATAGTATGGTGGGCAGGAGCACAGCTGAGGTCAAAAAAGGACTAGACAAACTCCTTTGATTTCAATTGATTGGTGCATACTCTGGCTCCACAAGTTTCTAAAGCACCAGTCCATGAAAGGGTATGCCCTTAGGATGCCCTGTTCCTATGCTCTTTGCTAAGCATCTCCCACAGCCAATGCCAAAGGTAACAGCCTGGGATACTTGGATCCTGCTCTACCCAGATAAGACATTTTTTATGCTACAATCAATACAATCATAAAAAATAGACAAGAAAATTGTCTTGGCTGAAGTTTAAAAGATGCAAGGTTCAAATGTCAATAAAATGTTTAGTATGGAAGGTCTTCAGAAATGGCTGGAAAGAGAGAAATGAAAACTCAGATACTCATGCAGATCAACATCAGTGAAGGGAGGCACCTGATGCCACCTTTGCAGTCATGAGAGGAGCAGGCTCACCTTAAAAGATGCTGAAAGCAACCTCCAGAGGCTCCCACCATGAATGACCACGCACATAGGCATCCTGAAGTGATACAGCTCCACCAGCCTTTCTCCAGGAACACAGAAGTACATACACAGAAGTATGCTCATTTAGGAGAATAACTTTTTTGGACCATTCTTCCTCACAGCCTCCTGATGTCAAGGCTGCAGGTCTCCCCTCTTGTTCCTCCTACCCTATCTGGGTGGGGTGCTTGTAACAACTCACCTTTTCCTTTTCTTTGAGTCAGCTGCAGAAACATTCAAAAACACATTAAAAATAAACACAACTCCCAGCAGGCCTAGTGAGTAAAGAATTGTGCATGAACAAACCTCCCGTTTAGTGCACCCTCTGTTGAGTCAAGGACAGCACAGGCTTTAGAGTAGCACTACTGTGTTTAAAGCAGTCCACTATGTAAAATGTCAGGTTGTTTCTACTCTGGAAATATTTTACATTCTGTTCTTTCTGCAGCATTACCAATTCCATGTCCTCTTTAAGGCTCTGCATCTGAATGGGACTCGCAATTACATGAGTCACTGCAACTATCCTTTGATTTTTTTTTTTTGGTACATGTGATCTGAATCCACAACTGCTGGAGCCCGAAGCTTGCTCTGCACACTCAAAGTGCCACAACAAAATGGGCTGAAATGCTCATTCCAAACGTTCAGTTTGGAGCTGCTCGTGGCAAGCAGCACAGTGTTTTGTCACTGCTGTCACTTCCTTGTGAAGGGTGGTGGAGAAGCAGAGGGGCTTTCACCTTGAACACAGCCCTCCCTAGACTGCCAGCTGCCAGAACTTTGTGGTTCTCTCTTCTATATCGTTCTGGGTCAGCCCAGGGCCAAACCTGTGCTCCAGAGGCTTTTCAGGTAAGTACAACAAGCCTATCTGGAGGAACATGTTTGAGTGGTCAGCTGGATCATGTGCTGAAGAGCCTGACTGAAACAGGCCAGTGCTGACTTTGCCCATGTTTTGTGGTCAGGTTGGCAGTGTAGGTTATTGAAGAAAATGTCTTATTCTTGCTTACGAAAAGCTGAATTTGAAGCCTACGCACAGTGGCTTTTCTAGGAAAACAATTTTTCTAGGAATGCCAGTTACAATTTTAGGAAGGAAACAGTGTGGCAATTTTCAAATTCAAATCAAAATTCGGTGCAAAAGAAGAGAAGAAAGGCTTGAGAAGCAAAGGTCATGACAAAATACTATAAAACAGGTAAAAACCTGTCTTCTCCTTTTGTCTCCTTTCCCATCACTTTCAAGCCAGCTTCTTACTAGAAAAGCTGCTTTCTATCTAAACTTCCATCACACTGTCAGTGTAGTGCAGAAAAGCACTGCCTGAAAATAGAGCTTTTCTTTTACCAGAAGATAATTACTAGTTGTGCATGGTCTCATTATAAATTGCTAGTACAGACCAGGATTTTGCCATGAAGATGCTAAAAAGCATCAATATTATAACTTATATAGGAGAAACTATACTGTTTCATCTGTCCTCTGCCCCTGGAAAACCACCACTTCACTTCTACCTTCAGACAAGGTAGAACATAACATCTCTTCCCTTCATATCTACAAGATCTATCTGCTTTAAATTGAGAGCTCTGTAGGGTGGGAACCTTTTAAGAACTATGCTATGCATGTGCATTGTAACGAACTTTGTTAGATCAACAGTGTGGCAAAAAAACCCCAAAAAACTCAAAGATAGTAATACCAAAGCTTCAAGTGTAGGTCCAAGGAATGACAGCATAATTATTTTTAGAGATGACTACAGCAGTAACTCAACATGACATGAGAGACTGGAGAAACAGCAAGCTTGATTTAAACCAATGGGAAAGCCAGGAATACAGAATGGAGACTGTTCCTAATGCACCATATTGCATCTGAACATTTTGTTCCTACCCATCTATCCAAAGCATGATGTTTTGCATTTCATATTAACATTCTGAAGACATTAAAGAATTCTTCAATTCGATGTTCATATGCTGTGTCAGAACTCACACTCCGACTGCTTAGAGAGATGCTATGTCTACCTTTTACTCATCTTCCCTCCCTCAGGCTCCTAACCATCCTCCTTCCCACTCCCCAAAAAATCCCAGGGTCTATTCTTTATTGGGAGCATTATTTAGTTCAGCAGAAAGCTGGTTATGAAAATGGTTTGTGGGATTTGGACTTCACTCTGGATTTCTGCACTGCCTCAGCTGTTCTGCATATGTACTAAGATTGACTGCTAACAAATCATCACAGTAATACTTGAGGTTCATATACTATTTCTCATCTTCAAAGCATTTTAAAATTTCCCAGAGGTTTTACAAAATCTGGGAGAGAGAGAAAGAGCTATGGGCAAAAGTCTTTGTTTAGCATTGGTCTTAATATAAACCATAGTTAGTACCTTTCTGTTTAGCACTACAGCAGGAACATTGCAGCCCTCAGATTTAGGTCTGAAGTGCTAAACAATGCTAAATTGCCAATAACACATTTTCACTAAAAAGTATTTTAAATACTCTTTGTCATATGGACAGCTCTCATCAAAAGTTCTGTTCTCACCTTTGAGTTCAAAACTAGGGAAATGGTGACATTAGCATAATGTCTTGGGAGATGGATTTATGTATCAAAATAAAGGACATTCTGATTTCAGAAAGTTTTGTTAACAAAAAAATCATATTTCATAGAAACAAAAAAAAAAGAACATAACCAGGAATCAAATTATTTTTTTAAAGGCAAAAATAATAATGCCTCAATAATTCCTTCATTGTTCAAAGCAGAACAGTCAACTTTTAATAGCTGCAAGGAAGCTCTCACTAGTTTTCTGGCCAGCACTGGAAACAGCAATCAAGAGAACCTGGAACTGAATCATTACAGGCCTTACTTCTTATCATGTACTGGGGGAAGAATTTTTCTCAGTGCATGAGACCAAGTAAAATTCTCTGTCCCTTCAGCCATTGTTTTGCAGGAGCTCCGTGCCCACACTGCACTCTGCAGAGCACACCCAGGCCCCTGGTGCCCAGGCACAGCTACTGGGTGTTGGCTTCAGCTGTGGGACCCTGTCCTGCTGAGCACATGGGAATGACCCTTGCGGCTGCACGCTCAGTGCTGTGCCCACCAGGAGCAGCCCCTGAACATCAGGCAGCATCAAATCAGGCCTTTCAGGAGAACTGCTACAAGCTGTTTTCTTCTTTGGACTGGCTGAGTCAGGCTTGCAAATTTTTTTCATTTGCCATCACCAAAAAATGGGGATGAAATTAAACAAAATCTAACTTTTTACTTAGTGGTTAACAAATATGAAAATGCAATGAATAAAATAGTCTGTTTCTCAGGTACTCCACTAAACATGCGATCCAATCCAGCCTCTACGCTTCAAAGCATGACTTGTATTTCACACGCTTTCTAGGGCACAGAGCTCTGTGACACAACAAATACAGGCTGCAAGTTTGAAACATAGATGTTCAACCGGTTCTTCTGAGGTCATTTATTTGGTTGGATTCCTTTTGAGCATGAAACATTTATTTCTATAACGTCTGACAAAATATGGAAACATTCTCAGATTAAAGGATACATGCATTCCAGAAAAAAATCCACTGAAATCTAAAGAAACTCTTCTTGGAATACTTAAGTGCATACTCTTTAGTTATGCAATTTTAATATGGTAGAAAGAAAGAAGTGTAAGCTATTAAATATTTTTTAAAGCTTAGGAAGCAAATTAAAACAAAATAACATACATATTATTAATGAATAGCTACAGTGCTAGGTGTGTAATTACATGTTAACTAAATTCTCTCCTTATTATATCTACAGTGCCTCAAAATAATGTTTTCCCTCTATGTATTTTCCTTGTAGCAACATTTCCTAAAAAAACCATAGGTGTAAAGCAGAAACTGTTAAGTATTTCACAACTGGGAAAATGAAACTGCAGCCTTTTTTTTTTTTTAGGTTAGAATTTATATTCAGAAATAAACTGAACTTCAACATGTTTTAATTATGTGTCCTTCTGTTTATAATTTTCATCTTAAGTCTAAACTAAACAACAATGCTGGCAGAACACTGTAAATTTGAGGGGCTGGGATGAAATACTTCCAGGTAAATGTTAACAGAACCATTTTCCTCTATACAAAAATAATTTGGTTCAGGTAGGGAGCCAGCCTCTGTATGTGCCATCCTCTACTGCCCAATTCCTGCAAAACCCAGCATCACCTTTCTTATCTGGCTATTTAGGACTTTTCAATTTTCTGTTCTCCAAGTCTAAGCTTCTTCCTGCATTTGCAGCTTTTCATTTAAGTCTGCCTGTAAAGAAAATCAGAAGAAAGAAGTGGTTATGATGGATCTATCTTAGGCTGCACATTGTCTTTATGGTTTTGACACAGTGTAGAGCAGCAAGGCAGACATTATCCTCCACAACTTCCTGTTTTGCAGACAGAACGGTGTTCCAGTCTGTCCCTACGTGATAACACGTTATCACACTGCCGTGCACAATTCCGATGGATGGCACGGCTGCCATGAGCAGGAAGTGATCTGGGACAGCCACTCCTCACGTGACCTTGTCTTGGGAGATAGGCTAATTTTCCTGTATTCTCAGACAGCCTTTACCAATAGACACCAAATCAGAAAAATTGCTTTGGGACCTGGTTGTTCCTACTGTTTTCCTTTGCTGCAGATGTTTGTTCTCTAGTGTAATGTGTTTTATTGAAACAGTGCTGGAATTAAAAAGCATTACTGAAAATGAACAATAAAAAAACCGTATTTCTGTGATGCTGCTTGTCTGTCTTAATTACAAACACAATTATGAATATGCATCTCATTCTGGAAATCCAAACTGCTGTAGACATTGAGTGTTTAATTTGCAATGTAACATTTGTGGGGAAGGTACAGGGGTTGTGATGTATTCTAATGAAATCTTTGGCAGTGATAATGCATAGCAACCTCTGATTGTATAGCACTTGGAAATGTGGGATCACTGGAAAAAGGGCCACAAACACTGGTGTTTTTTGGGTAATTTATGTGTATTTTTCAGTATGAGCATTGATTACTGCAAAAATACAAGAGAAATGGAAGGAGTGCAATGACAGTATTTCAAAGAGTCATAAAATTTTGTTCAAACAACTGGGACAGGCTCACAGGTCTTTTACAGATTCTATATAAACTCAGAGTTACACTCTTAGTGGAATTCAGGTAATTTTGATAAAGCAAATGGATTTGTACCAGAAGTGCTTGCAGTTAACTTGACATTTTAGGAACTTTGTGGCTTGCCAGTCCAAGAAATCCCTATTAGTGCTATTCTGCAATACATCAATGGGTGACCACAGCTGAAATGTTTTCAAAGTTCTCAGTAGCTCAGATTAGAACCAAAATGCTGGCATTTCTCTCTCAACTTTGTATCTTTGGAAATGGCCTTCACCATATTCAATTCATGAATCAACAAACATGTCTTCATCCATTTTTGTGATGAGTATACTTGGTTGCTGGAACAGTGATCCTTTAGGCTAATCAACTCCCAGCCACTCCTGATGCCTTTTCTTCTCCAGTTTTTACACACCTCTGTCTCTGGTCCTACCTCCTCTGAAAATCATCTGCCACCACACTTTGCTACGGCTGCTGCTGTGACCACTGAGTGTCAGCACTGTGATACCCGACTAAAAGTTATTTTCTAGACTCTGTTAGAGCAACAGCTGCCTTGTTAATGCATATGTTAAGACATAATGCAGATTGTGAAACTATATTTCACACGTAACAAAAAATGGTATGAGTCTGATCATGAATCAGGTAAAAATCTAATTATAAGATTTCTTTGGAGGTCAAGAAACTGAGAAAACAGGTGAAAGTGATACACTGGTGAAAGAATTAAAACCTGAGGGGAAATTATTTTCTTTGTATACAATCAGAGTTGCAAGAAAAGAAGGAAGAAAATAAAACATTTTTCTCATTTGTGCAGTCTTGTAAAGAAAAAAACCTCTTAGCCCTGATGTTAATGGCATCAAGGTCAAGTGAAAACCAGGTATTTACTCTTTTCTAGTAGTAGGGACAGGAATGAGATAACACAGGCCGGAGATTCCCTCCCATTTCTAAAGACATGTTGAAATGGAATATGAACTCAAATAGGTAGATCTAATGATCTAATCTATTCTAATTCATATAATAATTCATATAATAATTCTAATTCATATTCCCCACTGATGCATAGTCCAAGTAAAGCAATTTACCAATACCACAGTATTTTCAGATAATATTAGGTATTTATTAAACTGCTGCTTAGTCAATAGTGTCTAATGTGCTGTATCTGAAGTTCAAAGTGCCTAGTGCCACTTGGTTGTTGCCAGTAAGACCAAATTCCAGGAGCTCCTTGGTGCAAATCTGTTCTAGCAGATTTGGCTTTCAACCATTTCCTGTTAATTCCAGTGACAGTAGCTTCCTTCCCTTCCGTAAACTCACAGAAAGAAATCATGGACCTCTCAGAGTCTGTAGACCACATACTGACAGCTGATCTGTTTCATTAAGGCAACTCTTGTGCAGTCACACACCTACCAGACAAAGCCTAAAATTGGCGTGAGTAATTTCTTACAAAAATTGAAGGATGTGTGACATAGATGCATCTAACATTTTATATTAAGCACACATTGCATATACTCCAGCACAGCAGCTGGTCCTGAACCCGCAAGAAGGAATTTTATCACTGACATCACTGAGAGCAGGATTTGGCCATGTTTTTGACACATAGTAAGGCTGAAGATATATGTTGTCATATTACTGAGTATTTTTTATCTTATCATATGTAAGCTGACTAAACTAGGAGTTATTTATAGAGGCTAATTCACATTTTTACAGCATATGGATGTGCTTTTTGCCAGCTTTAGCACAAACACAGTTTATATTCATTAAGACTGAGCTAGCTAATTAACCATAGACAGAATTAGTGAATAGCTTTCTAGTAATAGTACCTCAAGGTTGCCAATAATTTCATTTGGGATTTCACACACTGCAGAGTTCTCATCTTCAGTAGTGACTTCAGCTGCAGCACCCTCCTCGGAAGACGCGGCCTCTGGACAGGGCTCTTGCAGGTAATCCCCCTGGTCAGACCCCTAGCAGCAACCAGCCAGAGGAAACACTGAGTTAGAACATCCTCCTGCCCTCTGTGAGATCCAACAGCACCAGCACAAAGAGAGGCAACAACACACAGAGCTGCTTTTGGGAAGTGCTGCCTTGACAGAGACCATCGTGGCTGTCTCACACTGCCCAGGCCAGGCAGACACACCCTCCCATAGGGCGAGAGCCCAGATGGGCTCACTCAAATAAATGTCCTCTCCTGACTGATTAATGCATTCAAAGTCTTTTCATTCCATCTTAGAAGAGAATGCATGCTATGTTCTAGAGAAAAATGCCATCAGTGACTGGGATCCAATGGAAACTCATAGAAAACCAGCTTAAACCAGACCCCCCCTCCACCCAAAATAAACTAAAAAGAAACAAAACTGTATCTGAGATTCTGTTGCTGAAACTGAGGGGGAAACTGCAGGTTGGTCAAGTTCAATCTTGTTCTGGTAGTATTAAAGAGAAAAAAAGAAAAATGAAGAAAGTAATTTATGTTTAATTATTGCTCAGAGGTTTCTTGCAGTTTGGTTTTTTTTTTTTTTTAATGAAAATGAAATGGTTGGCAAACAGCAAAAAACAATACCTTTTCTGTTACTACCCAGGTGCTCAGAACTGGAAAGTATTCTGAAAATGATTATAGATCAGCTTTAATTTCTAGTTGCATCTCAAGGGGCCCTCTTTATAATGCTTGGAAAGAACAGATGATTTTCATAATTTCGTAACACTACAGTTTCTTACTCATGTGGATAATTACGTTTAGAAAACACAGTGCTTAGGTAACATTCTGTCTTCCCAGTGCAAATTTGTCACTTCTGAACAGGGACACTGTTGCAGTTTGGAATTGCAGGGGAGTATCGAAGGAGTTGGAGTAAAGTTGCAGTGACAGTAAATCAAATAAGGCCCTAAGAAAACTATTTTAATATGTAACTACAATTTAAGAGTTGCTAATGGTCCAAGTTTTGCTGCTTCTTCTTGTTCCTTTGCGGTGACCATGGGAACCTCACTGCAGGGAGGGGGACCATGGGACCTGCAGCTCTAGGAATGCTCTGACAATGGCATGGCTTTTCCCCTTCAGAAAAGCTGGATGAAGCACCAAGTCCATGCTCAGGTTCTCAGGACTCATACAGAAGGCAGCCCTGTGTCCTCTAAAGGGACAAGGTTTTGTGTCCTACTTTAAAAAAAATGGATGACAGAAAACATATGTGCCAAATAGGGCGAAAAAAGGCATTTGTGACCAAGCAAGGAGCAGGGTACAGCACTGAAATGGTGTGTTTGAGGCCTCTACAGGGGAAGTGCCCATCGAGAATACGAGGCAGATGTTCCAGTTCTGAGTCAGCGATTACAAGCAGGATTTTGCTTGGATGGTGTAAGTAAACGACATTAATTCACATCAGGGTAATTGCAATTCCCATAAATTAATTTGCTCATACTTTTGAAATTGTAGCTAGGTTGATATTTGGGTCATTTAGTTTCTTGCTACAGTTAACATGCTGAAAATATTAAAGCTTCTATACGTCTGCAGAAGTGATAGCAACAACTGAAAATAAAAAGTTAAATCTAGCCACTTTGTTACAATAAAAATCTCTTTTGTAGTCCTAAAAACTTTTCAGAACTTCTGTTTGGACTCTGTCACTATGTCCTCTTATGTATGAGCTCAGTAAAGTAGGTAGATAGTATTACCCATGTTTATAAGAACCTAACAGGTTTATAAGAACCTAACAGGCTGACAGAAAGATTTGCAGCTTATAACTGAGGAGAAAAACAGAGCTATAGAAGCATTTTCTTTTATCACCTGTAATTCAAATTTTCAGCACTTTGTCAGTGCCTACATACTCACAAAAGAAATAGTCAGAAAGTCTGCATTTGGTATCAAAATGAAAAAACTGACTCAAATTGTATTTCTTTCAGAAATAAAGACACTTTGTTTTCAAATTCCATTTCTTAAAAAACTAGAGCTTTTTTAATTTAGCAACTGAATTAGCAAATTCAATTTTCTCTGATTTCTTACCTTATATTTTCTTTTAAAAATATTAGCTGAAGTGGATGACAATTCAAAATTACTTTCTGCTTTCTTAAAATAATATTTTTTGCTTAGTTACCTATTCACTCAAAATATATTTTTGTTTAGATTAAATTATCATTCAATTTATTCTCTCCAGTCCAAATTAAAAAAAAAAAAGTCAAATTATGTAATAAAAATAGACCATGTTTTTAGAATCAATTCCAAGCCAATCAAATACACTTTTGTTGCATGGATAAGATTTTCAGAGGTTCTGTTTTTCTGAATAATATTTTTACTTCACTGCGTCTTTTTACAGAGAGCCATTCTTTACTCATCTGTTCCATGTCTAATAATAACCCTTGGATCATTAAGAAATAACTAAATTACAGCAGAACTAGTCTCTTTAATGAGCCATAATAGTCTCAACATTCAGCCAAAAGTTTTTTTAAAAGACTGTGAAACTTCAATGTAGAATATGAAGCATTTTGTTTAGTAATAACAAGTTTATGAGCAGGACTCCAGTTTACAGCCAAAATATAGTGACCTAAAAATGCCATTCTGCATTGCTCCTTTCTATACATTGTGTCCTTAACAAGTCCAGGGGAAAATTAGAACGAATGAATTGTGGTGAGAGCCCGAAGCCAACAAACGTATTTAAATGAATCCTTCTGATGCAATACTTTCCTTTAAAAAATACAATTAAGTCTTTGTGTTTCCTTTGAACAAAACCTCATGTTTAATAGCACCAATGGCTCTGTAGTAAAATCTATTTAAAAACAGAGAAGGAGACACAGTAAGTTTTATACAGTTACAGAGGCTTTAAAAAAATGTTGCTAGTTTCTGAAGTCTGAGTAAATTTATGGTGAATTACTTCCACTGACCTACATTAAAAACTTCACTCTCCTTTTTTTAATTCCTGAAGATTTGTCATTATGTGAGCATTATTCACTATGACAAAGATGTATTACTCAAAGTGTCCTCTTGAATCAATATAACTATCGAAATGTGAGAAACAGTTTGGCAAGATGATAATGCCTTAAAAATTAATTGGCAATATTTTCCTGCACACTGCGGTCCAGCGGGTCCACGGGAATTCAAACATAAAGACATGGTGAGGCAGCTGCACAAATGTAGCTGGCATATCAGTGTCAGCTGCTCTGAAAGAGACTGAAGGGACAGTCAGGTGCACCATTCTTACCAGTTCTGAGGTGAGGTGGGGTGCCAGGAGGCCGCTTGGCCGGGGAACTCAGCACAGCTTGACACGGGACTGATGGGTCAGCACCGCCTCCCCGGCCCAGTGGCACCAGCCCGGCCGAGAAGTGCAGCTGGTGCAGACCCTGCTCCCAGAGCACAGCCCCGTGCCACAATCCTGCTCTGCAATTCTTTCTGCTACAAGTGTGCCTAAAGACAGGTTTGTGTAAAAAGCGCTGTGTTGTTCTGTATGTAAACTCAAACACTTTTCTTGTTGTTGAGAGGTAGCAAATTGCCTTTTTACAAATGCAGGCAGAGAAAAGACAGTAAAATAGTAGACAGGGAAATTTCTAAAACAGAATAGTAACAGGAAAGAGGATTGGTAAAGCGTTCTAATAGATGAGTTCTACAGATGTGGTAGTTATTATAAAATTAGCTTTGCATAACTTACCAATATACCATTGCATTTTCTCCCAGATGTTATCTGTTACTTAAATTAATTTTGCTTAAGTTACTATTATTGCAGATTTTATCCATGCTGTATTGTATTATTTAAAGTTTCTGTGGCATATAACAAGCCCTGGCTGATAGTGTTACTTTTAATAATATATATAAGAGGCTTTAGCATTATAGAAATGGCTGCTGGGAATATCTTAATAGTCATAGCACAGAATGTCTGCTCTCAAAATATTATGTAGATTAAAACTAGCTATTTACTTACACTCTAATTCAAGGCATTGGAAAGGTTTGCAGTATTTATGTATGTGGTATGAAGGGGAACAATCTACTCCAGGAATAAATATCAGAGTTTGGGAATTAGCAAAGCTAAGGTCAAGGTCAGTTTGGCTTTACTAATGTACTTGCTGAAAATGAGAATTCATAGCTTATGTTTACTTATTTCATAAATGAGAAGAAAAAGACTTAGGGGGTGATGCATTTGCCTCTTTGATAGAATGTTTTTGTAGCACAGAAATATTTAAAAACCACTTTCTCAGCTTGATATTACCTGAAATTCTGTACTCCTTTCCACACAGTCTTAACATAAATTCTCTGCAGCTAAACTTACCAAATATAGGAAAAGAATTATTTATAAGGATTGGAAAAAAGATCCCACATTCAACATCGACCATTTCTAAAGCCTTGTAACATCTTTCCAAGCCTTTCAGTGGATATGGGTTTGATTTACTCGAATGACAGATGAGTTTCAAAAAGGGAGTTCTTTGTGCATTATTCTCTATATTCATATCACCTGTGTAGTTTGTACTTGTTTGCCATGGGACCTTATCCTACCAGAGGCCTGCACAGATTTCTCTCATATATATGTGAGCTTTGCTATCAAACAAACTCTGTAATACAGGATTTACATTCGTTTGCTATTCAAGCTAAGCATGGCGGGCCACACACCTACAAATGTGCTGAATTTCAGCTGCTGCAATAAAAGGCACTTACAAGAGGTGGTTTGTTTGGATGCCTGGATTTCATGTGGTTGAATTTGAATGAATACCTAATGGACAGAGATGCACTGACTCAAACCAACCTGCTTTTTTTAATCCCTCCCCTTTAACCTGCCAGCATATGCAAACACAACAAATCCACCTCACCTGCCTGCAGAGGCATCGCCCACGAGCGTTCCCACAGGAGGTTCCTGGGATGCTGCTGATAACTCTACAAATACATCTACCATCCTCTCTTGCAGCAATTTAACACATGAGGTCCAAAGGACCAAAGGATTTTACAAAGCACTCAAAGATTTAATCCAGATATCTGATCTCCGCGGTGTGACTGAGGTGGCAGAGCTTCCTCCAGCACACGCTCGCTGCACGCATTTGTATTAATATTAAAAGTAGAATTAAGATCAATGAGGGCCTAAAACTCTGCCTCTGAAGGATGTTCCCCAATTGCTAACGATGCACATGGAAATTCTGTGTGTGTGTTCCTGGGCAGGAGTTTTCAAACCACTATTCCTAAAAGAGACACAAGTTCAGTGAGTCAAAGGTAGGCTTTATGCTCTTTTTCCTGCATTTCAAAATCCAAGTCAATATGTTCTAAAAGAGTTTTCCATGTTTCTGATCTGTGATGTGAATCGACTTTGCTGACAATACATTAGTAAAGAATCTAGTCTAAAAGAGCTATTTGAAGCAATTTGGTGCCTACATTGACAAAACAGGATCTCCTCCTCCCCCCAGGAAGCTGTAAATCAGTCAGTGACATCTGGCCTCAAGGACATCAGAGTCATCTGAAATGTGGTAATTTATATTAATGAACATCAATATTAATTTTTAAATAAAAAGAATTTGCTACTGTCATTATGTTTACATAAGAAATATTATTTATAACTTGTGTTCCTCCTTTCCTACATTTTGCCCATAAATTACTGTAAGGAAACACAATGTCACAGTTATAAATATTTTTCCTTGGAGTTAAAGCTTTTACATATCCTCTTACTGTTTTCAGTAACTACATGAGGACAACCAGGATTTTCTTGCTACTCCAGGAACTGCTGCCAATTTTAATGCTTGACTGAGTAGAAAAGGGTGCTTCTACAAAAACAACCAAAGCCTTCCCCTCTAGAGATATCTTAATGCAGAGTGCCCTTAATACCTAGATTCTGTAAGAATCTATCTTAACATACCAGGAAAAAAAAACAACTACAAACCCCCCTCATTTTACTAGGCTGCAGTTGTCTTCTACTGCTTTTGCAAGGTTCCAATTATTGCTGCCAATTTGCAGATTATTTAGAAAGACAAAATAAAAGACATTAAAAAAAAATCCCCAGTTGGCTTTAATGCTGAGGACACATCGCTAAATGATTCACCTTGGAATGGTCACTCTAAATTCACATTGTATTTAGCGTTGCCAAATCTCCTAGAGTTATGGGATTACAAGAGAATCTCAGCTTTCATTTAAAAATAAAGTTAGCTCTTATGGTTGCAGAGGAAAGATTGAAAACAGGAATCTTGAAAGCTCAAAAACTAGACTGCATGGAAAAAGAACCAAACAATTATTTTTAAGCAACTCATTATTTTTTGGGATATGTCTCATCATTGTAAATATTAAAGGCTAACATAACCCTTTAAAAAATACATACAGATTTTCAGGAGGAGTAAACAATTTTTTTTGTTGTTGTTCTTGCAACTCTTGCATGTCTGGCCTCTTCAAAGTACCAAACCCCCCCTTTCCATTTCAAGAGGCCATGGAACAAGCCAAGAACAGCCAGCTCCTATTCTGGCTGTACAGTCATAATCAACAGGGATCTAAAGTCATTTAAAAAACAAACAAAAAACCCCACAAGCACCTTTCCCACAGGAACCACCTACCCAGAGCTACTGAAGTGGGTTTTATTTGTTTTTTTGTTTTTTTTTTTAAAGGGCCCTTTTACTACTCATATGATCACATCTGAAAACCATAAAAGTAAGTTCAGTTGAACCCAATGAACAACAGGCAGTGCATCCACCTTTATCAGGCTGGAGCTTTACATTTCCTTGTTGTGCATCTCTTTTCCCACATTATTTAATCAGTAAAGAACCAATATGAATGCTGAAAACATTATTATAAAAATGTGAAACAAAACTTGGCCAGGTGCATCTTGGTACCTCTTTCTGGGACCAGGCTTCAAACATTTTATAAATACTTGCTGCAATTCCATACTCTCAGAAAACCAATTTGCATGAGAGCATGTGCCTTTGGCAACAAAATGTCCTATAAGAATTAAATTGCTTAGGGGGCTGGTATTCATCACACCTGCTTTAGGGGCTCTGTCAACCCCCTAAACCCGTGCTTGCAGGAAGTGCAAAGACAATTGCCTCTCCTGAGAGACAGTCAACTAAGTCAAGTAAGATGAATTAAGAACCTAAAAATTCCTTAATGTACCTGCCCTGGACTGCAGCAAGCACAGCCTGCTCTCTGGCCTTTTCCCAAGGGGAACCTAGGAAAGCTGGCTTCCTCACTCAGGGTCCCTGGTTTGCCTGGTGCTGAGAAGTATGAAATATTTCCTTTTTTATTCAAATGGTCACTGTAGGATCTCAGGGATGATTACCAGCACCACGTGCTCCTCCTGCACCCCTGAGCGTCTAGGGGAAGAGTCAGACAGCTGTTGGCACTATCCTGGACTGTTTTTTCCAGGTGTTACATCCGAGATGCAGCAATATCTCACCAACTCTTACTGTTCCACAGGGCTTTAGTCAGCCCTAAGACTTCCAAAAAAAGCCTGCTAATGTAGACATGCCTGTTTCCAGCATGTGTGAATCTCCAGTGTGTCTCATGCTCTGCACACACCAGTTCAGAGCAGCCTGTGTTTCCCTGGAGCTGAGCCCCACCAAACTTCTCTTAGTTCAGCAAGCACAGACTTCAGGCTTTACCTAAACAGGAAAAAAAAGGCACCAAGATTCCAAAAACCTAGAAAAACTAAAAACTTAACCCCCCCCACCTTCTCGAACAAAAAGGGCTCGAGAAGAGCCCAGGGGCTCCTGCAGAGAAAGTCTGACAGCAGAAAAATAGCATTTTGCTGTTGGTACAGTAAAGTGCAGTCACTGCCTGATGCTGGAAAGAGGTCCCACCTCCTGCCTTTGTCTGCCACTGCTCTTGGGCAGCCTTCCCTTCCTACCCATTTCCTCTGAAATCAGCTTTTGCTCCACACAAGGCTGGTCATGGACAAGCCCCTCATACAACTGCCCTGTGCTCTGCACGTTCTCTCAGCACCAAATGCCAGATGAACAAGCTCTCTCCAAACTCCTCTCAGTCATTAGGTGCATTAGATGTGGATAGGTTTGTCTGTATTGATTCATCCCAGCTGATGCTACAGAAAATAGCTGCACTAACATTTAAAAGGTTGCTTTAAAAAAACCCCAAACCAACACAACCTAAGGAATATTGATCCAGAGCTAAGAGGGGAAAAAAACTGCTCACATAATTTAAAAAATACAATATAGATTTTTTTAAAGAAAAAATGCCACATTAGAAAACTGCACAATATATGGCCACATAAAAATGGGGAGCTTGTGTTCTTTGTTATTAGACCTAAAACATAAAGTCTTTGCCTGAGTGTGTAAGTTTCTGTTAAAACAACAATTTGTCCTGTGGACTGTAAATTCAATTACTGTTTTTATTGGAATCACATTTTGCTTTGGAAACAATCATGCAGAAAAACAACCAGTAACTTAGGCATCTTAAAAACATCTCAGAACAGGCATGGCTCTGAGAACAGATCAGTTATGGTAATTCTTCCACTGTGAACTGCAAGGTTTTTTAAATCCATTTCCATATTTTTAATTAACACCTAGTTAAAAAAAAAATCTTACTGTAGGTCATTTTAATCACAAATGGGAAAACAAATTTGTTTTATCAGAAAATTGATTCAACACTATTTTAGGGACTTATTTTTCATGTTTTTATCATAAAAATTAAGCCATTAGCATACATTTCCCAATGTGGGAATGCAGAAGCAAGCCAGCTCTCTGAAATTTCAGAGTTACAGTTTTCAATCACCTCTCTATGTGAAACTAGTCTATTTTAACACCAGAATATTTGATCAGCACACACAAACCCTCCACATAAGTCTAAGGTATTGGTGCTTCTTTACAACTCTACTTCTATGGAATTTGAATCTGCAGAGTTGTAACCATGGCCTGTTAGCCTAAAGAAACCCCCCTTTCCTTACGTGACACTTGGATTTCGTGCCCCAATGCAAAGAGGCTCTGTCATTACGTACGTGTTCATAAATCTGTTTATGCTGCATCTCAGCCTGAGTGCCTGTGTTTGTTTTAACTCTCCCTTATAATCCTGTCATTCACGTTAGATAAAAATGCAGCTGTGGGTAGGGGCAGGGTTGGTCTGGTGAACGCAGGAGTTAAACAAAGCCTTGCCTCAGCACAGCTTGGCTAGGTGGGTGATTTGAAATCTAGTAAAGCTTCCCCTTGGTAAACTGCCAAAGCCAACCACACCTTGGATGATGTGAGGTTGTTTTTGAGAAGGTAACATCTCCTTACAGATTATCTCCTCCCACTTCAACTTGGAAGGTTTCTGAGAACAGTCATTTCCATTTCTGTTGGGGCATGAAATGGTTTCTGCTGAAAAATAGCATAAATCTCATTCTGCTTTAACTTGTTAGGAAGCTCATGACAAATCGCATAATCCAATGTGGATTTTTAGAATTTGTTTCAACAATGCATGAGAAGAAACAAATATTTCTACTGAATAATTTTTCTCCAATTAAAACAAACAAACAAACAAACAAACAAACAACAGTCTCTTAACTCCTTATCTATTATAAACTCTGTTAACCACATGTCCTAGAAAATTACCATACACACAAGTAACAGAACCAACAAAAATCTAACATTTGCTCAGATTTCCACAATCATACAGAATTCTACCACAATTCAGAATAGAGAGCAAACATTTTTAACACTGGAGTGAAAATCTTGAGTCAGCCATAGAATAAGTGAAGCTAAAGGGTACTGCATTGAATTGTACACTGCAGCCTTTCCTCTCCTCCCCTTGTGCTTTGTCTTTCTGAGAAACTCTGTTCTACAAAAATAGGCAAAGAACACGTGATCACAAAGTTTGCATGCAGTTTGCCTGATGAGATAAAGACAATGTGTCAGCTTTTGATGGGAAAAAATGAAGCAATGATGCCAAAGGGTTTTATTTATTCCTTTCAGCAGCACCTTTTCCTTGGCAGCTTTCCTAAATAGCAATGTCATAAATACCCAGAGGGAGCAAGCACCCAATGGCAGCATCTTCTCTTGAGAATGAAGAGCCATACCCAGAAACATGAGATCGCCTACTCTGAAGTTGCTGTCTTTTGATCTAACCCTTAGAAGAAAGCACTCAGCAGGAAAATCCAATGTGTCTGGATTGCCAAGGAGAGAAGTGGAGAAGAAGATAGGAAAATCACTAATCACTGGGAAGCTTGGCTGGCAGCAGAGAGAAAGGCAGGCTGGATGGACACAGGATTTCATTTGGTGCTGTGGAAGAAAAGAGCAAGAGTGACGGGAAGCAGCAAGCACATCTCATGGGTGGAGGAGAGGCAGTAAGGCGGAGCATAACCCGGAGATCAGATCAAAGATCACACTCTGAAGACTCCTGGAGGTGAGCCCTATTCACTTCCTTGCCTACAGCAAGCTTCTTCCCTCCAATAGTTCCTTGCTCCATCTAGACAAAATGTCACATATCCCAGGTCCTTCTATCATGCCATTCTCCATTTTGATTTTAAAAATTGGCAGAATGTGAAGCAATTCTCACCACTGTCACTGGGTTTGGGCTTTTATGTTGGCCAGAAATATTGACCTCTGCATGGAAACACAGTCCATACACACACACACACATGCACACACACATATATATATGCAACTGCTAATTGTTTTTTAAGCCTGAAAGGACTGAAAAATAAAATTACAAAAAGGCTTTTAAAGAAGGAGTTGATACCAAGAGCTGAAAACAAAAATTACTCAACTAGAGACCCTAAAGAGAAAAGACCTTACCAAGTATAATAGACAATTTTTCAATAAAGTCTCTCTGTACAAAGAATCTTCACATTTATAGGACTGACTGGTTTAAGAGTTCTTTACAGGTGTCCATTCTATCATGTATACACCCTTATAAATTATACTGGATGAACAGCTCCATATGGAAGAAACAGAGCTGATAGGAGGCACCTTTGAAAAACTTGGCCCCAGAACCAGAGACAGGTTATTTTTCCATGACAACAAGTAATATATATATATATATATATATATTTCTCTTTCCATGGTAAATTAGTCTCAAAGAAACACTGTCCATCAGAGAAAGACCTTAAGGTGCTCTTATAATACAAGTGAATGACAAATGGAGCACTTTAACTGGATTTTTTATCAGCCCTAAAATTATTAAAATTGTGAACTTTAAATAATTATATTTCAACCAGTGTTTTACTAGTTCTCTCCCTACCTTCTCTGATTTTAATTTTCTCACTTGTCAGCGTGCCTTGGCAGTGAGAACAAGAAAGACCTCAAACCTTTGCTGATTGCCTTCCACGCAATCTGATTTCTATAAATTAGAAGTTGCTGATGGGAAAGCAGACAGCAGTACCCTTTGATCAAGATACACATCTTGATCTCTTTTATCATTTTTTAAAAAAACAATAATATTACAACAAAAAAAAAATCATCATACAAGCTTTTCGATCAAAGTGTGTCACTGTCTGCTTCCCAGTCAACATACTGCCAGTAAATTGGCGAGATGCCCGGAATGTGCAGGCAGCAGCTGGTGGGTTTGATTACCATCTGTATAGCCACGAGTGTATAAAATATTATGTCTCCATCTAGTGGGCATCTGCAGTTTACAGGACATTTGAAAATGGGTTGGAGCAGACTTCCGTGGGTGGCAGAAGGAGCTTCACTCAACTCCCCACCAGCAGAAATGGGCTATCTGAAAGAAGGAAGGCTTTGGAGCCCCGCCTCAGTTCCATCCCTGTGCTGGCACTTGTCCTTGAAATAATGTTTTCTGCAGAGGCATTCATAGAACAACTATTTCTTTTCTCACAACAAACCACCTCTGTCCAGTGCTCTACAGCACCCTGGAAGTCTTGGTGGCCAAAATTTGAAATGTAAAAGATATAACAGGAAAAGGAAGGTGAGAGCAAGGATGCCATTAATGACCAGAACTCCTGAAATAAACAATAAGGAATGAGATGAATATGCCAAGACAATGCTTTCCCTTATGTTAAAATATTACAGACTGTCCCCCAACTACTCAATGGCAGGACATGCAAAATGTCTGTTAACTCCCTCATATGGTTTCTGATAACATCCTTGACTGAAGAGCAACAGGGGTAACACAAGATACACAAACCTGTTTATCAGGAGAGTGCCAAGGAAACAGTCCTTGGAACACAGATTTTAGAATCCATGCGGCCACCCAAAGGAGAAATTGAGGCACCAGCCAGCACTATGACAGCTCTCTCCCAACAGTCACAGGACTAGAACAAATAGTTAATAAAGATGAATTCTACTCCCCTCATTACCTCACGCTCCTTTTCATTGATTACCATCCTTTTTGACAACTACTCCACCAGCAATGTACTGACAGGGCATATTTTATGCACAGCCATCTACTGTAAAAACTGCATCCTAATGAAGAATATCAGTACAGCAAAATGAAATAAAAACCAACAAGATCATACTATTGATTTTCTCCATCCACACAGACCAGACCTAAATTCCCTTAGCATGAGAAATCTGTTGAGATAACTCTCCAACATAGCATGATTACATTTCATTTAATGACTTTTCTGAATGCACGATAAGTCCTGAAACAACTCTTCTTGTTTTTCTGAATATCTTTTAATAAAGTTGTTCTAAATGTGTTGTGATTTGATACCTAAACTGGTTACAATAAAGTGTTTTTTATTTTTATCATACATTCCGCTACATTAGAGGTAAGTTTATTACTCTATAAATAATTCATTCAATGGAGCTTCAGTTTAACAGCACCTAATAGACACAGTCACTTAAGGTAGCACGCTGGCAAATTTCAGCTTTAAATCAGAAGCTGATCTTCACATAAAAAAATGGCAACTTCTCAGAAGAAAGCATCAGTTTCAAAAAACTCAGGCATGAGCACTTAAAAATGAAGTCAGTATGTGCTAACTACTGACTTTTGTACTAATTTATTATATTGCTTGTTTGTGCAGGAAGGGGATGAGATTTGTTTCAACAGAAACTAGAAGAATTAGAAACGACTGTTGCTTCCTCAACAATTTGCTGTGATAGAAGCTTTATTTTTCAGGTCAGTGCTCTCCATTTTTGATTGCTCAATGGGAGTGCCACAAAGGCTAAAAATAGAAGGCTCTGAAACTTCAGGAAATAGAAACTGCTGACTACCTGGTGAAGGAATAATGATTTATAATATATGAATAGGGGCAATAATTGGATAGCAGGCTGTACTCAAAAAAGCCTTAATTCACACATCTGACATCAGAAAGTCATAATCCATCGATCTAGCATCAGAATGATGGATTATGACTTTTTGAGAACATATGTAGATATGTCAGCTTCATGAGCATTTCGGGAATCGTAGTCTAAATTGTTTTACTGAGATCATTTGAACAATTCCAGCTTTTTCCAATAAAGCTGATGCACTAATATTTTGAAATATAAAAGTTCTGTTGTTTTTTTTTTTAAATCCTAAAGATCCTCCAACTAAATATCACAGGTTGCCATAACTTGAGATTGAAGAATTTTTTTTTTAATTACTTAGAAGTTGTGTAATTTTCTAACAGAGATGACAACAAGTTTAAACCTAATTGCTTTTTATGTCAAAAAAGCTTTCTATTCGAGTTTGGAGGCAAAATAAACAAGGTGCAAAGTGAGGGATTAATTATCTTGTTTTCTTTCAGAAAAGAACTGACATACCCTATGCATGTTTCCTCCCACCCTCAGGTCCACTTAAAAAAAAAAAAGTTATTATGTGGATTTAGATAGAATCCTTCATGAAAAGAAATACTACTCCTGCAATGTTTGAATACCTAGAGGTTGAAATATATTTTTTATACAGAAGCTTTTGACATTTTAAATTTTGAAAAAAGACAGTTAGAACGTCACTCGCCTCATTTAAAAAAAAAAAAAAACCCCAAAAAAATGGGCTAAGGTTATTGAACAAAATATTTACAAAAGTTCCAGAGATTATTTCATTGAGCACTGCATGCTTACTTAAAAGTAAACCACAATTTCATTCATAAAATTCCATTGCAAAATTTTCCACTGGCTTTTCCCCATTACAATTAAGTAAAACCACCTATCAATTAACAACTGTGACATTAGACTAATTCAATGGCTCAGATGGGCAAGAGGTCTTCCAAAATGCTTTCTGCTTCAGTGAAGTGTTGAGAATAAAAAGAAAATCCCACATTAAATGTAAAATATAACTAAGTATTTTCAATGTATACTCACATGAAAATTATAAAAAACCTGTGACTAAAACATCTTCCAAAAGTATCAAAACTTTATGTTACACAAGTAACAAGCGCTAAAGGGCAAAAGAAACAAACCAAACCAAGCCAGGGTTGCATATATCCATATTTTTTTTTTCTGGAAATTCACTTGTCTAGGAGGTTGAGTTTCTCCTTTGGTTTTTCTCACCTTATTTTCCTTCTTACTCACAAAATGTTCTAAATGGGGCTTATTAATAAAGGAATTATTTAGGTAATGTTTTTTGTTTGATCCTCCCCCCCTTCCCCTTTATTCTGTTCCTGAATAAAGGTACCACAGAGGAAATGTCACAGGGCTCTTTCATAATGGCTGAAACAATTTCTTTCACTAATTCCTATGTATGCATTAAGTAAAGACATCCTGGGTCCAGTGTCAACCCAGATTTCAAAGCAAACAATGACAACAACAAGACCAAAGGAAGGGAAAAAACTGCAGGAAAAAGAATGCACTTTTTAGAGCAGACAGAAGCGATTTATTTCATTTTGACAACTAAATATTAAATGGCTAATAAAAAAATCACTGCCATGTTCCACAAACTCCTTCCTCTAAACACACCTAATGTTCATAAAGGTCTCCCATAAAGGAATCACATCACTGCAAAGCAGCTACTTCTTTAAATGAGCCTTAAGCAACAATCACACTGCACAACTGATCAAAAGAGAGATCACCTCATGTGATTAACTTTTCTGGGGAATTACCATTGGCAGGCTGTAATTACTCACTTGAAGGCAGTCATGAGGACACCATGCCCAACTGTTCTCTGCCTGTGATTTATATGCCTGAGGTAATGACCAGTGGCCAGAACATCAGTGTGGCAGCTCCCTTCAAAGAGCCTGTTGTGCAGCACCAAACCAGGTTCACTATTACTTCATCATCAAACCATCCTTCTACCTGCATTTTCCTTGGATCCTTTTCCACCTAAGTATTTACCCAGCTCAACTCAATTAAGCTTATCCATGAAATGAGAACAAGCAGGGTGGCTACAACCTTTCCAGACTGAAGAAAGACTAAAGCCCTTGGGACTTCATACAGGGGAAGACAGGAGTACATTGGGCATCCCCTGATTCCTCCCCCTTTTTGGAGGTGTGCATTAGTCCTACCCTTTTTCTTGTTATTGAACTGGTTGGTTTGTTTTTCCTTGTCTCCACTGACACCACTAATTCATTTAATGTATGTTATGAAGCACCAGTCAGATGTTAACTTTCTGCCTTTAATGATGTTTGCTTGAACCAATGACCTTGAAGTGCAAAGCACAATAGATCTTTACCATTCCCTCAATAGCCAGGCCTTTATTCATCAAGTTTATAAGCAAAACCTGTGTGCAAAAGGAACACTTACTCACAATTACTATTATGGTCATTCTGCTGGGGCTGTACATTGCACTGAAAGAATATGAGTTATAAAGTGTATGGGTTAGTAAAATTTAAATCAAGCAAATGTTTAATATAAAGCCATTTCATCTTTTTCCAAAGTTCAGCAAATTTTTTACAAAGCATTGAAATTGCACTTCAAGCCCTAAGGCTCGCAGTGTTGGAGCCTGCCTGATTAACATAATTAAAAGAATAGCATAACTCAAAATTTAGTAAATAATTAAATATATGCAGACTTATTGTTTACTTCCAACTGATAGCATGATTCTAGCTAAAAATTTGCATTGCTTCATAGCTAATAAGTTGCTAGAGCACATCCCCTTTTTCTTCCTGTGTATATGATTTAAAAAACCAGAGGTTAAACACAGAAATAAAAAAAAAAATAAAATTTGGGGAATTCTATTTTTGGTCACAGTGGTGCTTAGTTCTTTCCTCTCTTTTTTACAATAAGCAGGTGTTGCTGAAGAGGTGAAAAGACTCATGGTAGGAGGACACTGAGATTAAGAAGGGTAGGAAAATGCTCTCTTGGAAAGAATTGTCCTCTCATTCCACAGTCACTACATATCTTGTATTGCATTTTCCTACCTTAGCCAAGATCCAGCTTGCAGAAGAAGCCAAGCTATATCCATTAGATTACTGGACATACATAGCTTGTGAGACCTGATCCAGAGGATTGCTCAACAAGGGCAAAGCTGACAATCTTATGTGGCATAAAAATCCTGCCTTACACAGTGCTTGTGTGCCACTCACACCTGCATGGCCACAGAGGGCTCCCAGAGGTCACAGAGACAGGTTTTATGGGATGGAAATCTTATTTTCTTGATTCTGAAACCACAGAAAAAGTGCCTACTTTTTCTGCAAATGTTGCCTGCTTATCTTCATTTTCTCCTGCAACAATTCCGCATTCTCCTTCAGCCACCGCACTGATCAGCAGCCCCTCCCAACATATGAGGTGGAAAGCCAATGACAAAATTAAAACAAGTTGGCAAATGTACCTATATATACATATTTCATGTTAGCACAGTTATGCTTCAGAAATTATGGCAACAGCAATAGAATTCTGCTGCTGTGATCATGGATAATCAAAGCAAGCGAGAAAAAAAGCCAGTGCTGAAATATTTTCAAAGGTATGAAAGTCTTTACTGTTGTGTAATTTAAATTTACTTGCCATCACTTGAAATTTCCTTTCGTCTGCGTGATTAGAATTTAAATGCTCCCAAAGTACATTAACAAATATAATTCCCCTTATATTGCAGATATACTGCAGCAACCTCCTCTTAATGCTGAAAACTAACTAGGCTCCTTAATTCACTACAGAAAATACAAAGCATAATTAGTTAAAATGTTTTCAAATGAAGTCTTATATGGGAATGACCTACAAGATGAACCAATACAGCACTTTCTACTCTACTTACACATACACACATACACCCACACACCACAAAGTTGTAGCAGTATTTTATACAGCTGTAAATATGGGACGTTTGAATTTTAGAGAGAGTATTTTTAATGTAATAGTTTTCAGTTTGAGGCCAAATTTTGCCCACATTACACACCATGGTAATGTAATGTTTATTTTTGATACAGTCCTAGCAGTTCCCCTGAAATTATTTGGGGCACGGTGGATTGAGGAAACATGAATTGAACAGTAAATCTTAGCAGCTCACTCAAAATTTACACCTGACAACAGTAACAGAAGGACAGACATTACAAGCCTTCTCATGCATTATCACATGAAAAATTTGTCTAAAAGTCAACATCCCAAATTCTTTAATTTTGAAATTCAAGATGTTTTTGATGCATAGAAATTACTGTTCCCTGAAGACAGAGTTCCAGAGCACATTAGTGTCACATCGAAGATTTTATGAAGCCTGAGTAAATTGGATCTTAATTGGGAAGTAGTTGACAGAATCAACCTGAAAGCCAGGTAAACATGAAGCTGCAATGCCCTGCTGAAACACAACTATTTATTCTAGCACTGGTCAAGTTTAGTGTACTCTTCATGAGCAGCTTTAATTTTTCGCCACCATACTGATCTTATCAGATTTGACAGGCAGAATCCTGTAAGTAGCACAAATCTATAAAAATGACCTTTTATGTAACTGAATTCCACAGAGCAGGGTTTAGTTGGTTAAGTCATGCTACCTTTTCTTTACTCTTTGTCCATTCTTCTCCAATTGATTTGGTGGAAGGAGAAAATGAAAATTAAAAAAAATCAAATTCTGTATGTCTGTATAGGTTAGAGTTATTGGTACCTATCTGATTAAGCAATTTATTTTGCTACTTAAATTGCTAGTATGTTAACAGATAATGTTAAGAAAGAAAGCAGATTTGTCTTCTTAATTGTATTGGTTCACTACAAAATGAAACAAAACCAACTCACGTTATGGTCTGCAAAGCTGTAAATGTATTAAAATGGCAGTCAAGCTCTGAAAAATTTAGGGCTTAATTCCCAATTCCCCGAGCAACTCAGTCCCCTGTGTAATACACAATGCCCTGTTGACTATTTAATGTATAACCTTTAAACTTTCCTGTTACCCAAATAAGCTTCCTTACCACAGACTTCTGCATTTTATTCTAATGCATACGGTTTGCTGCTTATTAGTTTTTGTAATGTTTCCACTACTGTGAAAGAAAGAAAAAAACCCAGCAATCTAGGAAACAAATTCTCATTTTATCTTACACTTGTCAAATATTAAAATTCTCCTAGTCTGTCAGATTTCTAAGCTTGTCTAATGTCTTTCATTTGTATCCAAAATTAATAAAGTCTATCCATGCTGTATGATTTTCCAGTTGCTCTGATTCTGATTATGCACAATAATTTGTAATTTAAATTCACAAAGATGTGCCAATGTAGCAATGTATTTATGTTGTCAGTTTTAAAGGCTTGGCCTTTTTGACTCTGATACCAAAGCCCTGTTCTTTCTGCCCACTATGAAGTTCCAGTAATGCTTGGACTGACCAATTACTGCTGGTAATTTGATTATGTACCCTCTTTCTTTTATTATTTACCCATTTAACTGAGGATTGATCAGAACAAAGAGACGATTAAATATACAGCAATAAAACCAGTATGAATAACAAGAGTAGGAACTGAAACAAACCAGCAGTAGTTCAGAAGCACAGAGATAAGACTGAAATCCTGTCTTTAACTACTGCTGTTGTGTTTGGCCATGTTAGGGTTGCAAAGAAAAGGATATTAATTTTACATTCAGTAATTCAGAGAGCTCTATTTGCAAGCAAGGAGGAAGGACAAAAGACAAAATCTGTGTCATGGCAAAATAAGTAACATTTGGCTCCTTACTTCCACCTTGACAATTTCTTGGTTTCTCAAACAAAACATGATTATTAAACAGAAATTAATGGTTCAGTGCACAGTTCTATGCATGCAGTATCAATAGACTCAAGGGGTCATTCTCAAAATCGAAACAGTGACATTTTTAGAAATTCCACCGGAGGGCAACACAGTGGACCAATGGTANAAAAAAGCCACACAAAAAAACCAACCATCCCCTCCCGCCCCCCTCCCCACCCCAAAGTCAGCAACCTAGGCTCTAGCCCTCACCTTCTTTTAATCTAGACCTGCCAGGACAACAGTAACACTAAAAACTGAAAATAGTCTATTGTGAGAGTAAAACTTTTCAATACTTCATTGGCAATCTAACCATTACGGGTAATGTAACATTTCTCCAAATGTAAGTCTTCAACTACATCCTAATTCCTTTGGAATACAAAAAGCTGGCACAATATCTTTCTTAGGACAAAAGAAAATCATTAAGATCCTAAATGTATAACAGATAGAGACAAAAATGATAAATGGGCACCATGAATACAAAATGAATGCTAAGAAAAACGCTGACAGAATGTAAAGCAGATATTCAAAGTAGAATAATCTCTAAGGAACATCCCTAGCACTTTTTCATTTTATTATATAAGAATACTATATGCATTGGTTGCAATGTATTGCAATCTTTTCACAACACACAATGTTCAGTAAATCTAGAAATAGACCTGAATTCTATGCCTGAAACTTGTCCACATTCTTGATCAATGCAAAATTCAAGACGTCTCAAGCACAGGATGTTCTCACAACTCTGAGACCATATTTGGATGGCCTTCCTATAAATGAAGCATGCAACATTCATCTTTATCACTTACAATCTATGCCATTTCCTTAGATTGTGTTCACAAGCCAAATTTGATATGCAAAGTCAAAATAAACGACATTGCAAGTGCACAGGAGATATTTTTACTTGCCTAGTGTTATTTGAACAGAACAGAAACAACACATCATGCACAGGAATTCTAATACTAATTAAATAGTCATATGTGTATCTGCATGTAATTCATGCAGAATGACATGTTCTGTGGGAGTAGTAACAATATTTTCTGCAATATGTATTTACAATATTTTGGGACTCTTGTAGAACCAACCAAAAAGTCAGAAGGACCACTTGTCATAAAAGTGGAAAGCAGAACATTGAGGTATTTCAGACAAAACCATCTCTATTTGTTTATGTTTTATCCTGGACACAGCACCATCTGCAATGTAACCCTGCAGAACCTATATGGGCTCCAACACAGGCTTTGCAGTCAGAGGACAAAATATGAGGATGAAATCAGCCTAAAAAAAAATAAAATAGGTGAACACTCACCACATAAGCATCTTAAGGTCAGCCAAACAGTCTGCCCTCTCTAACAAGTAGGAAAAAGCAAACATGAAGTATAAACAATTAAGTATTTCTTCTCTTTGCTTTAAGTTGTTTTAGGGCCAAGAGGAGCTTCAGGATGAGTTCACTACCAAATTTTCAACAGTGCACGTGGAAAGCCAAACCAAAAAGTACTTTAGATAATAATCTTAACTGTGAAGAGCACCAAAAGGCTCCAGCTGCTGTGTTTTCAAGCTTGCCCTGAGGAGATATTCTACCTATTTGATGTTTTCTGAGTGCTCAAAACACATAATGAAGTCTCAACTTCCACAGAAACACAGTGGGTTTGTGGCAGACTGAGGCAGCACAAGGTTAGCTAAGGCTGATGGAAGAGACAGATGGGAGCCTATTTTCCAAATCAGAAGAGGACAGAGTGAGGCTCAGTGTGCTGGAGCTGGTGGTAGCTTGCCATTAGGCCACACTGAAGAAGGGGTTGGAAGGACAGAATTTCCACCCGGCTCTGTCACTAGCAGCATGCAAATGACTCCAGCCTTGGGATCAAATGGTGAAGGAAACTGTGCAGACTGGAGAGAAAGGGGCCAGAACCCTGCACTGCCACATCTGGGCTATCCCAGCCTGATCTCTCTGGATGCTCACCAGGTGCAGGGGAAGGAGGGCATGGAGAGCACACTACACCCAACATATATGGCTCTCCTTCCAGTACCATTTGGCAGCTTATTCCCATATTTCTGGTACCTTACAATATTGCAGTGTATTCAGACCCTTGTGAAAGAATCAAACATTATGCTTTGGATAAACTCCATCCCTTTGCCAAATGTTTTCCTCATTTAAGCCCTAATAAAAACATTTTGAGTGATTACACTGAACCTAAACGGTGCTGAAGTCTTCCAAAAGTCTAGCAAGCTTCAAAGAACAAATAATACAAATGCTGAAGAAAACAGTTGTTTTGTTAATGTTCTATTTACACAGCTGGATCCTTAGGAATTTTATCCATCTGTATATTTAGTAAGCAAGGCAAATTAATGCTTAGAATTGCCATTTCCTCAGTGAAAAACAAACCAGTAAAATGAAAAGGCTCCCCCACAATCTGTCTCTCTCTGCCCCATTCCAGATAGACATGCACACCTCCCCCGTAGCCATGAACCATGAAGTAACTGGAGAGGATTCCTCACAGACAGATGTAATTTATAACAAAGGCAGGAAAAGGCAACCCTAACACAGAGCTTGCTGCCCTTCCTATAAAGTTCACCTCCTTACCAAGAAAAAGCAGAGAATAATTTGTTTGGTTTCTGTACTCAACTCCTTTTTCTTTTATTGTGAAAAGTTTCCATTGTCCTCTTATGTTTTGATTATTGAGTAAGTTTAGAGACTTGCCAAATAGCCCTAGATTGTTAACAGACCACCACTATTTAATTTTGAATGCTTTAACAAAATAAAGGCACAGTTCATATTAATATTCGATGCCCTCTTTTATTTATTATCTTTCCTTTGAAATTTAAACAATTTTCTTAGCTAAGGTTTATTAAATGTAAACCTAAGTAGCAATATAAGTTACCTCAAATACCAACCAGACATTCTATAAAACTTAGCTTTCTAATGAGTAACACTACATTTTGCTGAGCTTAGCATATTTATAGGAAATCAAAATAATGTTTTATGAATGAATATTCAAATACATCCAATTCAATGTTCAGAAAAATTGCTTTATGTTGTACCTTATGACAAGTTGTAAAATTCAAGGTGGAATTAGAAGACACAAACTTTCTTGTGAATTTTAAAAAAGAACTTTAAAGGATTGTAAAACTTGTCTGTTATTTAGACTTGGATTACATTTGTCCTCATAACATCAACTAAATGGATGAAAATTTATTAAAATGTATATTGATTATAAATCATCATGGTAAAGAAATGTCATGCTATTTATTTATATGAATAAGGTCAACATGTTATTCATAACATAAGGTCACAATATATATGAATTTGATACTTAAATATTCACCCGTGGGGATACATTCCCATGAAATATCACATCACTTGCCCATTCCACTGATACTTTTATGAATACAATTTGATTTTCAAGATGATGAAAAGCTGCAGATAAAGGTAATTGGTACAAAACAGTTGTTAATTGTAGTATAAGGTCATGGATCTCCATCTGCCAATTACCAAAAATTATGCAGGAAATCTTGGAAATAGGGCAACTGCTCTGGAAAACCAGTCTCCCCAAAGTCAAACTGTACGGGCACCAAAATAGTACCTGCTGGCAAGCAACTTTAAAAAAGGGCAGCTAAATTTGAACCAGCAAAATATAAACAAAATGTGGCACATTCTTGAATAACTGCTTGATCCCTGCTACATTACATTTCAGTTTGACACTGAAAATAGCACTGTACTGCAGCAGACATAATGCATTGGGCTCAAAATAAAATGTGTCTCTATTTTTTTTTTCAGCAGATTCCTTTCAAGTTACGTTCTTTGAACTTCCTAAAGTTGAGTTATTGTGCAAATAACTTTCTGCCAATGTGCCAGCAGCGACCTACCTGGCTCTTACCAGCTTATGTACAAAGCCCTTCCAATGGTTTGCCACACTGGCTGATAAAAGAATCTTGTTTTCTAGATTCCTGTCTCCCCAGCAACATGCCCTATGGCAAGCTGAGGACCCCTGGATCACGTGGGTCTTGCTCCAGCAGGGCCAACTACGCTGTATGGCACCACGATGGAGCTGGGGCTCTGAAATGATCTTCAAAGGCACTACTTTTGTGTCAGGGAGTTTAAACACAGACATGTAAGAATAGCAATTCTGTTAAGTGTTATTTTTTTGTTTTAAACTGGAATTAAATCAAACTGAAAAATTCTCAGATTCTCCTATGAAACAAAATTACTGATCTTTGCTCAGCTCCAAGTACTTTTTTTCATGCTGGTCACGTTAAACAAGTAAAATTCACAAAGGGCATAAAGAGAGTGAGCTATTCTGGAATGCTAGAGTAAAACAAAATTCATATCCTAACAGTCTGTCTTCAGCTACGTTGCTTAACCACTTAAAAATTTCTCCAAGTCAATACATTTCTGCCAATCTCAATGTCTTCTATTAAAATTTACATCTTGATTGATAACCATTTTTAAATGTGCTGTAGTCTTCTGATAGAGCACTTCATCATTTGGGTCATAGAACATTCTGATGAATAGCAGAAACAGGCTGTCATTAATGTACTGACTATGCTTCCAGTCAAAGCCTACAATTCCTAGCTGACCTGCATTGCAGCAAATAAACAAGCCACTGCTGCTCTTGTCACAACTATGTATGTTTACATACATTCAAACACATACACACAAACACACACATACAGAAAGAGGAAATCAAGGCACTTTCTAAATAAATACTTCAAAAACTCATAGAGCACATCTGTGTATATATTAATTCCTGTGTAGTTCCAGAAATGTTTTCCTGCCAAGAATGCAAGCTTTTTTCCTCTCTCTTTCTCTAACATCATACAGTCAAAAAATGTGATGCTTTGTCAGTTGTACTAAACTAAAAAGTGAATCATGAGCCTCATTTTTTTTTCTCTAGTATCTTTAGTTTTTCATCCTCCAGGGTGCTGAGCAATGTGACCCCAGTCACTTCTCAGTTTAATTCTGTGTATGTTAATAGGTCCATTGAAAATAAAGTTCCCAATTTGTTAAGAAGAGGTGCTTGTTGAAACGCTGGCTGGGTCAGAACCATGGTGCTCAGCACACTGAAGGCACAGCCCGTGTCAGCTATTTGGCACTTGTCCTGCCTGAATTCTTTTCTTTCGTGACTTCACGCACGTTACTGAGTTAAAAAGCAGGCTTGTTTTGTATTTGATGTTTCCTAAGAAAATAATTTAAAAAACGTTTTGTTAATCATTCTCTAAAGCTTTGTAAAAGTACTCAGAACTGGCTTATGAATTCCACCAGCTCTCTGGAGTTCTCACCAGCTTTTAGGGCAGAGCAGTTCAGCTACCAAAACTCAGGAATGTTAAAAGTTCATTAGAAGACCATCAGTATATGACCTACATGGAAATGTAACTGCTAAACATCAGTGTAGCTCCCCTACTGACAAATGAGTATACCAGCACAATCTTTGGGAAACAAAGGTTGTTTCTACTAGACAACAGATGCTTAAATATTTGAAGTAGCACTGCATACAATTCCAACAGACTCCACTTTCCATTCAGACTAATCACAAGTCCTTCAAGATCTCTGGTTACAGCCATAGCAAGCATCAAGATCAAAGGGCTGGATATCTGTGAATTTTGTCAAAAACCTACTGGCTCTCCAGCTGCTTACTTCAGTAATCTGGACTTGGGTACGGCACACTTCTGTAACGGACATCAAAAATTTCCCCTCAGACATCAAAAGACCAAGCACCAGTTTTAAACATCCACAATCGGGAAATAATGAACCTACTCCTGAAGCTGCAGTTTTGATCTTCATAGCAGCAAAGGCTTGAGGAACACGTTTTGAAGGAAAAACTAAATAAGAGCATGGAAATAAAAGAGAAATGGAATGTAACACAACAATTTATCAAAGACACATGATGCCAGACTAATTTCATAGTTTATTAAATAAATAATTTTCTAGACAAAAGCAATGTGAGAGACATGATCAATTTATGAGTGGGCAGGGATACCACACAGATGGGACTGAACGCCCTTGAAGTCTATTCTCTCTTGTATTCAATGACAAATTGGGAGGTGACATTGTGGGGACATCTTTTTTTAAAAGCCTGTAGTGCATTGGGAGTACTTCAGCTAGAAAACACAATAACAAAGGAGAACCAGAATAGCAGATGTACGATGAGATAGCCACACGATACAGGTATAAAATGCTTCTAGGACCTATCATGTAGCCTGTTCCCAGCAGAGGTAAAAAAAGCACTATTGATATTTTACAAGGCCTTGCTTTTATCTCAGCAACAATATTATGTCAGTTTGGTCACTTATGTTCTAACAAAACTGATTTAAAGTGGAACAATTATAGAAGAAGGCCAACAGGATGACAAGAACCTGGTATGGATGTAAGCACATGTATCAAAGTCTACCTTTAAAGTAAAGATTAGAGAAGGCTGGCTTTTCTAGTCTAGCTGAATGAAGGCTGACAATAAGATTGCTGTCTCTTTATACACTAGAAAAATAAACACTGGGGATGGAACAAGAGCTAAAGGTCAATACCAGCACAAACTGGCACAAGGACAAATGCACATAAGCTTGTCATGAATACACCCAGACCAGAAATTGAAGTTTTACAACAATTACAGAAACCAGGCATTAGGGCACTTCCTAACTGAAGGAGCAAAGACCAAAAAAAAGTGAACTTTTTAAAGTGGAGTTTGACAGGCTTCTGAAGAGGAATATGAATGTTTCCCTCAGAGAAAGCAGCATGAGAGCTGACAATTGAAGACATCCCTTCCAGTCCTATGCTCTTCTTGATGTCTTTGCCATGGTGATATTTAGAAAACAAAGCTACAAAAAAATCAACTCACTGGTTTTTAGGCACTAAAAATATCTGAAACCTCCAGGCTTTGAAAAGCACTCCATTAGCTGGGGAATGAGTTTCTGTAGTGTGAACTGATATGCTTATGGAAATGTTCTGGTTTCATACATCTCTAAAACACAGTTCTCAAGAAGTCATGGAGCAAATTTGTTTAAACAATGATTGATTAACCAATCTAAATATGCAACACCTAATGAGGATTACGTATCAAAGTCAAGTCCCAGATTTTAGGGCTTTTGCCATCAGAAGAAAAAAAAGCTTTATTAGCTTTCAACAAACATATTATTTCTATCCACATCCTTAAATTCAAACAAAGAAGGGATTTTGTTCAAACTTAAAAAAAAAACCTAACCCAACCCATAACTGGATAAGGACCAGACAGTCCAAAAGCTTAATGCTTCAGAAAGTAGGCAGTAGATAGAACGAAAGCATTAATGGAAACTAGTTTGGAACTCTAAGTACAGAGGATGATATCTAGTGACTGCTATAATACTGAATCTGCACTGCCATTAAATTTAATCTTTGATATTTTTATTGCAACCTGACCCACTATGACATCTCTAAAGAAAATTACATTGTACACTACTATTTCAAGAAGTCAAACTTAGCTAGTCATCTGGGCCATAAAATAGCAGATTACTCCATCAGGCTGGCTAAAGCAACTAGGAATAAAACTAGATTTACCAACCACATTATTTTTATTAGGAAATGTTTCAAAGCAGACATAATCCCAAAAGACCTTAGCCTCATACCATCCAAAAATACACAACATAGAGCAGCAAAAAACATGAACTGCAGTATAAGGTACAATTTGTAAATGAGAGAAAAAAAATTTGAATATATGTTGTAATATATCATCCTATCAAAGCAAAATAAATTAACTAAATTTAGAAATAGAAAAAAGTAAAAACTTCTACACAATTCATGTATTAACAATTTAAACCTTTGCTCTAAGATCTGATGTGTTAATAGGAATTGCTCCATTGAATCTCTGAACATCAATATTTAGTCTGTACTTCTTTTGCTTTCCTTGAAATTGCGAGCTAATATAGGTGTACTAAATCACAGCTAGAGAGCAAAATGTCCAGAACAGGCAGAAGGAAAAAAAAACCAGTATCTTTAACAGCAATATTCCTGAAGAACTCTGGCATGGCAGCACTGCTTGCGTTTTATTTTGGATCACAGCCACAGAACAGCCAAAGCACAGCTTCTTCTGTAATCATTCTAAATGGGGGGAACTGCTCATAATAGTAACAGGAAAAAAAAGCAATGAATTTACTTGGCAATCTTAACACTCCTCAGCAATTCCTTGTACCGTCATGTTTTCTAACAGGTATTCATGCATACATAATATATAGGTCTTTGTAGATCTGGAATGAAGGAGAAGTAAGGGATTTGATATCTAGAAAGGCAAGTTTTAAATTTTAAATACTGTCAAAGTAGGTTAGAAGTGTGACGTGTGTTTTATCATCTAACCAAGCATTCATGTCTTTCTGTTTTAACCTTTTTTTCCTAGGCAATATGATCACCTCAGGCAGCTTGAGATTTAAAGGCTTTAGCCAATGCAAAAAATAGATATATATTTAAATTAGCCTGGCATTTGTTACCTTTTTTTGAAGACTTGAACACTGTCTGTGTTTTACAGAGGTGGCTTTATTATGCTAGCTGCATCAAATGCAGAATATTAATCAGACTGTGAAGCTCCACTAATTATGTGCTACATTTAAATAAGTTAGATTTTGTTAAGTGGCACGACCACAGATATTGTATGCATAATCTGAGTTTTGAGTCATTTCCCTTTTCTTGTCTGATTTTATTCTACACAGGAAATGACAGGGTCATTTGGAAATAACTGCAGTGAAAGATCAAAAAGGAAACTTGATTGAGAACACTGTATAATTGCCTGTGCTAGAGAAAAAAAAGAATTCCAGTGACTTTACAACCCATCGCTATAAGATTTCTCTGGAAAACACACACTCTGGTTTCCCTAAAAGGATATCCATTACAACACTGAGTACAGCTCTTATTTGTTGTAGCTGTATCTCTTTTTAAGAAGCAGATCTTCTCCTGAGGGTGCTGGGCTTTTCTTCCGTAGGTAATTCCTTCAGCACACATACTCGCTGAGCTAAAGCCATTTCAGTGGAAACAAATCAATTCTGTTAAAGCAAATCATTTCACTGACTTGTCTCAAAGTGTTCATTTGCAAAAGGAGATAATGCTGTAATTAAGCTCTTGGAACACTGTGGTTCTTGTTATTTGGGCAAATCTGGCCATTACAATTAAGAGTGTCCTGTTCCAAAAGAACAGGCTTTTATTGCTTGAGCTAAAGGAAAACTTTTTAGACATTAAAAAGTTGCACTCAGCTTAGAGTCAGGATCAGATTCAGCTTTGGGCTGTGGTGTGTCTGCAGTGGCCTTTTTCTTTTTTTTTTTTTTTTGTAAGACACTGGTCTACATAACAGGACAGCAGCCAAATTTTCAGCACAAATTTACTATCTACTTTCAGCACATGGATTTTCCAGTTGATCTCCTGTTCCCTGAGCAAATGCACTGCAGAGCAAGTGACCCCAGGTGTGCTCCTGCCACAGCCACACACACCAAACCACGGCAGCCCAAAAAACTGTTCATATAAGGGACTGCAAAATAAAAGTAATGATCTCTTTTATGCATAATAATTACTAAACAAAACAAAGTTACAGCAAAAGAACTTGAAGTCTATGCTGAGTTCACCTCTCCTCACATTTTAACACATAAAGCAAGTGCAAATAATGCCATAAATTTGTATGTGCAGCTTCAATACCTTAAACTTTTACTTATTGAAGAACAATGCATCACCCTATCAAAATGAACTCTAACAGAATATAAGTATTGATTTTCTTGGGTGTTGGAGTGTAGTTGGACAAATTAAAAGCTCTCTGCCATGTAGCTCAGAATACAAAACAGATGGATTAAAGTGAAGTGGCACCACAGGTAAGAAAAGGCCGTAAAGGAGTTACAGCTAAAGACTGTCATGCAGGGTTTTGTGACAGTTGTAGCTGCAGATGGCACTTGTTGCTTGGAGGGATCATCACCGAAGTCATTCCCTGAAATCCATTCCTACCACTGCCCAGAGGTGCTGGTACCCTCAGCAGACGTAGTGCTCCCCCCAGAGCCTGCCCAAGGCAACCCCTGTCCTGTGGCTGGGACAGTGCATGATGATCTCACCCACCCAGAAAGGAGTCTAGAGGAAACATAAACACAGTTCCTTTAAGCTAGTCTAAAACCTTGTAAGATTCATGATTCAAGTTTACACAAGAATGACTTAATTAAAACCTCATTAAAATCGATTTTACCAATTAAGAAGTGCTAACCACCCATTGATCTGATTACCTAAGACAAAACCCCCACCCTAACATAGTAATGTTGAAATTCTGCTCTAACTTTGTATTGACAGTTTTGTCATCTATTTCATCATAGTTGGAATTTTAACCCACCTTGTAAATGACAAGAATAATTTCCAAATATTTGCATCCATGTCAAGAAAAGTCATTTTATAATATGGCTACTTAAAAGCAACACAGAAAGCAATTATCCCACATCACCAGAGTAAAAATACCAGCTGAAAGTGTAAAGGAATTTTTCCAGTGCACTAATTTTAACTTCATTGTGTATAGATAAGCTAGAATATAAGTACCATCAAAAATAATACACTACTGTGCCCCTCTGGGCAATCAGTTGACTCCTAATACAAATTTAAAATGCAAATATTTTTTAATGTATAATAACAAATATCCTCAAAAAGCACAGTTAGGCTAAAGGAAGGTTTATTTGATTAATTGAACCTGTACATTTGATTAAAGGCCACATTTTGCATCAACACATTTTCTTATGTATTTTTTCACATGTAAGTTAGAACACATGACAAAGCTCATTGTGAAGTCAACTCACTATTGTTAACTGAATTCTTTCAAAATGCTCAGTTTCTAGCTTGCTTCTTTCTTTATAGTCAGTATTAACTGTCAATTAACTCTTGGTGGATACAGCAGAAACAGAACTCTGTACATGCACACAAATACATGTCTATTAGGACTTTGGTCAGACTAGGCATGGCACCCAACATTTTCTGACTTTGATTGCTGATTTTAAAGTAGAATCAGACTCACGTCGTTAATTCAAATTACATGCATCAACTTACAAATACCTACACAAAAGTGTTCCTGATTTAACACAACTAACGACTCAACCAAGCAATGCATTTACACTTTTTTGAGCTCCCAAATTAATTTTGAATATGAGGATCAAAACATCTTAACTCGCGCTCTTTAATCAGCCGTTTTACGTTAGTAATGCAGGGATGTTGACATGAAGTTGCTTTGAGCAATATAAAACATATGCCATGGTGCACTCGTTAAGGAACTCTGCATAATGAGTTCCATCTATATAAATGACTTACCTCATTACTTATCACAGGTTCTTCTCTACGAACGTGGAAGAGGTATTCATATGCTTTATAGTGTTTAAATAAGCTGAAAAACAACATAACATAGACTATCACAGCTGTAAGTTTTTGGAAAGGTAACCACAAGTTTTGTTAAACTAAGAGTTACCCTACAGCATGGTAACATTCCAAATTTTAAAAAGAAACAGTTGTTTAACTTCTACAACAAGCAGCATATTTAGTTTGCAGGATTTATTATCAGATGGCTGTAGAAAATACAGTGTGACACTTAAAAATACATCCACTTAGTCCTTATGAAATTGAACTCTGAGAAGACAAAGTTCTACTCTGCAAAAAGTAATTCCTGAAACACTTATCACCAGGATACTTATGCCTTTATTATCAGCAATAGCAGACAAGAAGGAAACAAAGCCAAATCAGCTTTGATGGGCTGCCAGTACAGGGAGAAAGTTTGATCTTAGAACACCAAAAGAATAAAGAATAGAAGTATTTATTCTCTCAAGGTCACTTTGCAAAAGCAGTGCTGTATTTCCTCAAAGAAAAGCTAAAAACCAGATTAACACACAGCAGTTTTGCGTACTACAACAAAAGTAACTTTAAATAGACTTTGTCAATGGATTAAAATATTTATCTTCCTTAAAAAATGTATGGCTTTCCATTTTACGTGTTTCAAATAATTTTCTTTGTTTTCTTTCCTAATGATCAATGATATAGCATTTGTTTAACCAAAAGCTTTGTTTGCCACAGTCCAATACAATTAGCTCTTCTCTTACAATCATGATACAGAACTCCTGGCTTCTCTCACGTCATTTTGACATATGATTTAAAACACTGCTCTGTGATTTCACAGCAAGTCCAGGCTGAAGGATGATTCCAATAATTTATCACTGTCCTGCCTGCTGTATCTGTGAAAGGTACAGCAATATTTGCAGGGAACATTTGTAACTGGTTCCTGTGCTTTCTGGCTAGGGACAGGACCCAGGCTCTTTTCTGGGGACACCGATCAGTTGGGTCAGCAATACCTTTGGCTTGGTACCAGCAAAGCCGACATAAGAAGTCTGGCTGCCATCAGCTAGAGGCTGCCTTCCTCCAAACCTAAAGCACACAGGCAGTTAATTAAGTTCTTAAGAGTATTTGCAATTTCATTTAAGTACATTTTTATTGCAGCACTTCACCAAAGAATTCCTGACATGTTTCAGTGGAGACACAGAAATTATGTTTAAAGAGAGTTAAGGACTTAACCTGGAAATGACTCACACTGATTTATGTAAATATATGTCCCCTTTCATACACACCTGTAATTTGGTAAAATTCTAACAGGGATTATTTGAAAAAAGACAAAAAAATATTTTATGAACATCACAGACACACAGGAAATAAGACATATATCCTTCCAGTTGGATTGGCAGAAATTAATATTTCAAACTTGTTCTCTTATCCTAGTGCTTTGGAAATAAGCCAGATTTACAGCACCTAAAAGTCAGATCTTTTCCTTCCCCTTCCCCTCCAAATGTATTGCGATATTCTTTATGGACTATGTTACAGGTACCTATAGTTTAAAATATATACCCAAAAATGTAAGTAATTATTTTTGGCATTCTGAAGTTTAAGTCTTTATTTTTAAAAGTATCTCTGTTCAACCTGGCACACCTAATCCTGTATGAAGGAAAAATCTTCTCCATTTAATAGTCTTGAAATCAAATTACAAAAATCAGACATCAGCATTTATTTAGAAAAACCGTGTCATTTTCTTTCTTCTATCATGCATTATACAAAATTCCCCTTTTTGTTTCAATTTGATGTGAACAATTTAAAAATCCCATACCAGTGTTTTTAGCAATTACACAGAAATAATTTTACTTGCGTAAGTAATATTGTTAATAATAGGCCCTCTTATGATGTCATATGAGAATATGAAGGTGATTAATAATGACATATTTCCCCAGCTCCACTGCTTCCTGAAAAGAAAATGTCAGGAGCTATGTTGATGTGTGTTTGCCCAAGGAGACAAGATAAAAAGATGATAACTGTCACCTTCCACCAAACCTGAAGGTGTCATTATAGCTGCTGCACAGTTTGTGCCAATGTGGTTAAGCATTTGTCCCTGTTTCCATTATAAATCCCGTGGGTTTACAGCTCACCTGTAAAAATGTGATCTGAACTACAACATGTCATACTGTCTTGAGTAAGAAAAAACCTACAGGCTTATCATTTAAAATTAAACAAGAAAAAATGTATTGAACTAATACATTAATTTGAATTGTAATAAAACTCAAACTATTTCTGAGTTCATAAAGTTTAAAATACACCCATTTAAGTATACCAATTCCATTCTTATTTAGAAAAAAATATTCCAGTGACTGAAATAATAGATTGCATAAACTGGACACATATGATACACTTCAGTGTATGTGTGTACATCCATGACATCGTCACAGCACCCATTTGTAATAAATTGAGCAGTTTGGACATACAACCACATATTTGGTGGCCAAAATACCATTCTGCTGCAAAAGTTTTGCAGCTTGATTGTATTCCTGCCCAGCTAGTACTTTGGTTTGAAGTAGGATAGAGCACCTAATCTCTTGGATGAAATTCTTCTGACTGTGAAGGAATTACTTCATGGACAAGATATCTCTCAATGGATAATTTACACAAGAGTTATAGACATGCTATTTGGAAAGAACATTTGTTCCATATAAATATACAGAAGACAGACAGGAAGGCAGAAGTAAAAGGACTTGAGACATCTTTAATGCCAAGTTTCCTTTTAGTTTAGGGCTAGTACTTGGCAGGACATTATTTTGCCTTGACAAAAGAAATTTGAGATTTAAAGAGATGTTCCCATTTCTTATGGGAAGAATCTTAAGTGTTCTATATTTTCCATGAAAAAGAAACAAAAGAAAAAAAAATCAGAGAGTAGGAGAAAGAGACATATTTTATAGCCTGATCGTAAGAGAAATTGCCTGCAATGGGTTTAAATCCCCATCTGAATCCAAGTGCTCTAAACTGGAAGGCTAATAGCTACCCTAGTATTTTGCCTTTCCTCAAGAGAAAATACTTTTCTGCATTCAGGAAAACACTCTAAAAACTCCCTTTTTTCTGTATTAATTTTTTCCTACAGAACATTCAGAAAGTTCCCAGCAAATCTACATATGGATCAGTCATGATCTTACTCAATTTTTATGCCCATCTGCCACAAATCCCCCCACCCTCCTCCACCCCCATTTGGGTCAGAAAATGGGCTGAAGGGCTAAAGCTGCAGTAGAGTGGATGAGCATATACTAAAGGAGTAACTTATTAATTTTCCATCTCTTTGCCCCTGACATTCATGGATGGTTAAACACCTTGAGAACCATTCTGTCCATCATGTACTGCAAACAGGGTTTTGTCAGTACAGCCACTGCCTTAATCATGGCAGTCCAGTGGAAACGGGGTGTACACATTACTGTACAGGGGCACTACTGTTGCTATCAGTATTTTTCTCAATTAAATAATGAATTTACTGCTGTTTGCATCTCTTTCTGTGTCTCTGTTTAAAAGCTGAGACCTGTCACAATACCTTTTCATGTACATACTGGACTTTTGCTGATTTTGAAATGCAACATTTTTATGACTCCTACATGATCAGAACCTTAATTCTGTAAGTATAAAACTTTAAATCACTTCAGTCCACAATAACTGTCAAGGGCATACAAATACTTAGAGTAACAGAGTCAAGATAAGATCTAAATAAGGTAAATAAGATCTACAATTTTATTCAGATGGAATCTTAATGTAGCTTTTAAAAGCAAAACAAGATTATTGCCCATGCATCACTCTGTTTTCTTTTATGACTTCAAACAAAACCCAAAAGGAATATTTTCAGCATAATCTTACATTTTTATAAACTTCCAGTCTAAATTTATTTTTTGGGCTTTGAATCTGAGGCCATATCTTTACTGCTCCTTGCATATTCTCTCTTCTTTTTCATGATTTAAAGTTTGGTGATTGCAGTATGTTGGCACAGTAGGAAGGTATCCAGTAAAATAACAGCAAAATACTAGTAGTACAAGTAGTGTAAAAATAATAATAATTTAAAAGTTGTTGATGTTGCTGTTCTTATTGTTGCTGTTATTTTATCAGTCATTTTCCCACTATATTAGATTAAAGAAATAAAAACAGATTCTGTAGAAATAAATACCTGGTAACCAAGTAATCAATGATTGCTTTGGCTTGGCCAATGCTGAATAAATTCAGGTCACCTCTTTCTTCTGACTCAGTTTGTCCTATTCCAGTCATTGCTCTTTCAAGTTCTTTTAAATTATCTCCCAAGGTCATGTGTTTGCCTGCAAAGTAATGCCAAAAAACAAAAAACATGTACAAACAAGGTGGGATGGGGTTTTTTGGCCCATTTTAATTATAAGACTTCTTATAATTAAAGTTTAGTTTTAGTTATGACCCACCACTTAAAAACTTAAAAGTCAACAGCAGTCAAATGCTTCTATTGCCATTATTCTCATCAATAGAGTGTCCATTAAAATTCCACTATGAAACCACCACTCTGCCTTCAAAATGGAAGGATCATAATAATGGGTGTTCAAGATTCTACAGCTTCACCTCTTACCTATGCTGAAAGAACCACAGGCAGAATAATATGCAAAGTTGAGAGGCAGAGTATGTTTTTCTTCAAAATAGCATACTGCTTATGAATTATAAAAGATGATTCTTCTGACCATGCCCCTTGCAACATAAGCCATTAATACAGGAACAGATATTAAAAAGGGCGAATAATATTTTAAAGTGCTTACAGTCATAATAGATTAAACATGAATATGCATAAGACCCTGCATGTATCATCAAACTTGGAGACATTTTTGCATCCTTCCAAACCAGATAATTACTTTACATTTTTAACCTGGAAATTGAAACCAAATGGCACAACACGTTGGAATTCGAATTTAAATTCTGTTTGATAACTGTCCTGACAAAGAGGACAATCTGAAATGTATCATTGCTTGCTAAACCTTTAAAAAGAAAGGATTCATCTTTCTGATTTTCACACAGTGTCTGCCTTCACTAGAACCATGGGAAGTTAAAAAAAAAAAAAAGCTTCAAATACAATTATTTTTTTCCTTTTATGTCTAAAAAAATCTACAGAAAAAAAAATGGGGAAATATCCACCAGTGGTGAAACAGATTTATTTTCCTCATTGTTTTATGTCTCTACTGATACACTCCTTGGGTTTTTTTTGTACAGAAAACAAATTAAAATTCTTAGAAGACTTCTTTTCTTTTATAGTTTTGCCCTTTAGAGGTACAGTAATCAAAGGCTTGAAAATTCTACCTCACTTTTCAGTAATAGAGGCAACACAATATAAATAACCATATGGAAAGGGACAAGAAAGAAAAACAGAGAATGCAAAGGAAATAGAAGCTATAGGAAATGAGGAAAAGCAACAGAACCAGAAATATCACCCCTTGTAGGGAAGGGAAGGCACTTAACAGGATCTCCCAGGCCCTGAGACTGTTGCCAACTCATCTAAATTTTTTCTTTCCTCTGCACACCTGATTTTCAGTCCCAACCACCTGTCTCAGGAAGACTCATGCAGCACTTCTGAGACTTCAATGGATAGAAGATAATCAAATCATGTAACTATTTTACTCCCCATCAAGCAAGGCCTCCAGTTTTCCTTGCTGTTTACCTGCCTTAAATGCATTTCCACTGCCCTCCTTCTCTAAATCCATTCTTCCTGATCAATGCTACTCTTGCGATTATGGACAAGTCAGCTTAATTCTCCAGGCTGACTGGGCCCAGTGCAGGGAAAGGAAAAGATAGGGTCATTAATATAGAAGACATTAGAATTTTGCTTTTAGTTGAAATGTTTGGTAATTACAAGAAAATTAATCTCAGCCCTGGGCTGTGAAGCAAATACAAGAAGTTTCCTGCAAGCATTTAAAAACTACATTTTCTTTCTCTAAAAACCACGTATATCTTAGCCAAATCTAAATGGATTTTCACAGGACAGCAAAAGCAAATTCACAACATTTGCTTGCCAAATCTTTATCTTTACTTCAAAGCACTGGGGCATTAGACCTGTAAAAAAAAAAAAAAAAAAAAAAAAAAAAAAAAAAAAAAAAAGGGGGTTTTTTTCCCACCCCCCTTGTCTGCAACCCC
>VZRH01002850.1:2483716-2581556 GCA_013397555.1 Urocynchramus pylzowi | reverse complement strand
AAAAAAAAAAAAAGACACATAAGAGGGTTTTTTTCCCACAGCCTCTGTCTGCAAGCCCACTGAACTGGTTCAGCTGCAATTTTACATATAAAAATTCACCAAAAGCAGACAGAACCATGGAAAATATCATAAGCTTAAAGAGTTAAATGTTTGGCAAAGCTTAATGCAACTAAGATGACATTTCTGAAAAATGTCAGTCAGTTTTAATAACTGGTTGTGCTACCAGCCTGTTGTGTACACATGTATTACATGGTCTCATAAAACTAACTTCTGACGGGTTTCCATTCTGCTCCATTGTTATAGTAATACAGTCAGCATATGTTAAGATACTTTCTCATTGGAGACAGGAAGCACAACTGGAATTCCAATGATCATAAAGCACGTACATATTCTGTCAAAATTCCAAGTCAGAAAGGCCCTTGAACTAAATTACAGTGAAAGAGTTATAATAACTATTATGAGTTTGATTTTAAAATATTTGCCTTCTCTTTTGAAGGAAACTGCTGAGTCCTTTCACTCTTCCTCTGGGATGGACTTTTCTCAACATAATCACCTTCAAATGAATGTTAAACAAGCATTAGAATCTCTGACAAAGAAGATTTTAGAGGACAGTGCTACCATTTTTTTCTGGCTATTTCATTCCCACTAGACCAAGCTTCATGCTTTGTGGTAAATTTCCTCGTAGCCACAGGAGCTACAGTCCTTTCATTGTCATTTTTCATCTTCAGCAGCAATGCCAGTTTACTTCCCTCACCAGTCCTTAGTTAACATACATTCTGTGCCAGAAGTGCAGCATTTGCCATATAGGAAGCTGAGAGTTGACCTCTGAGGGTAAAAAAAATGTAATTCACCTGCTGTAACGCTACAGGATGTACTCAGTATCTCAAACAGGAGAGAAATGTGCCCAAGGCTACAGTGAGTCAGTCACCGAGAAAGCTGGAACTGGAATTTAGGAGCTCCTTGCTCTCACTCTACTGTAATTATTATTTATTTTACCATAGCAAAGAAAAGATCTCTTCAGGACCTGGACCATTTGTACGACATATTGTACAAACAAAGAATGAAGAATATTCCACTCAAAAGACTTGAGATCTGCCATTAAGAATTATTTTCAGGCACAAGGTCTAACATATCAACATTCAAGAGGAAAATAAATAATTTCACAATTACTTGTAATTAAGTATCAGTTTATTAAAATGACTGGGAAACATTCTTGCCTTCCACTTCAGATATTTATTTTACAATTCTTAATTATACTTACCACTGAGGTTCTCCAAGGCAAAATTTATTAGATCCATGAATCCTGAAAGCTGGATAAGACTGAAGTTCATTTCTTTAGCCCACCAAAATCCTGCAGTATAATAATCTAGTAAAATAGCTTCTTTCAAAGATGTTTTTACTTGTGTAAGATTCAGAAATTCTTCCATCTTCCTAAAAAAGTTGCAGAGTAAAATAATGAAATTAAAAAAATAAATTACAGATTCCAAAGTCTTACTTGATCTGCATGCAATTATATCTATAAAATTTGTTTAGTTGCTATATTATTCATATGTGCATATGTACATAATTTCTTGAATTTAGCTACATCAATTCCTAGATTACATTTATGATCAGAGGAAATATCAAAAAGTAAACAATTACCTGCACGTTTCAGCAAAAACTATTGAAGTGTTAAGATATGACTAACAAAAGAACAAAAATTAGAGCATTACAAAAACCAAAGAGAAACACATTGAAAATTCCAGAGGAAAAAAGTGTTTAATCAGGAATTGGCTTGTGGGATAAAATGACAGAATTAGTCTCCACTTTCCACTATCATGCTTTCACTCTGATTTAGATAGTTTTACAGTAGTAATAAGATCTCGTTTACATTTCAAGATTATTTTTCATGTGGCCTCTGATGAAAAACTACATTTGAAAATTAATGTAAATAATATAATACATAATTACTGAAAGTAGTTAAAATATTTAGAAGTTTAAATTGCACTTCCATAATGGTCAAAACATTTAAAGAGCCTTATCCCATTTTACTGGCACACGATGAAAATTTTTCCACTTACTTTAACTTGCAAAATTTATGAAAAAATACACTCCCTTGTAGGAGGCCATACTGTTGCTGACACATTTATGTCTACTCTATCCAAACACAGAATTAGTTACATCTTTTATAATAACTGTGCTTTTTTCCACATGAAGAGAGGGGACTGGGGCTAGGACTTGGTTTCAATTCTTCCTGTATAACTTTGGCCATGTCTCAGGTAGTTAAGTTTTACATTAAAGCAATCCTTGGCTTCTTAACCACAGCTGAGGATACAGGTGCCAGTGATCAGAGTTTCTAGTCCTCTGTGAAAAAGCAAGGTCTTCCCAAGCCCTGCTGCCTTCTCCTTCCTTCCTAAGAAGGACATTAATCCCAGACCTACTGATAGCAGCCATTAGATCTTCAGGGGTTTCACTGACACAGTACAGATACGCTGTCAAATGAGAAGAGTTTCTTTAATTAAAGCCTCAATAGCTAACAGAGTAAAGCATATAATCCAATCAGTTTTGTTTAAAACATGTATTCCTTTGTTCTGCATGACGAATTTGTAGGGCTGCACACATGCAAGTCGCTTAAAAACACTTAACTTGTGTCCTGGAATAGAAGTGGAACATGGCCAGCTGAACTTTCCAAGGTTTGAAACAGTCCATATCCTCTCTCTCTGAAGCTTCTGCCAACTCTGTGTTTTCATAATCAGAGCTTCTCAGGGATTTAGATTTTCTCTGATTCTGCTAACAATGCCAGTGCTCATCTTTTCAATATTCTGTAAGGCATGTCACTGACACCAGTATCTGTACATGCTTGTGAAATGATGGGGCAGTTAGATTCCATAGTTACCCTCCCTCCTTTTTTCTTCATAGGGCTCAAGTCTTACGAAGATGGACAGCAGCACAAAACTCCCTCATAGATGGGAATGCAGGACATCAAAACTCTCATACTGAATCAGATCTATTCTGATTTTCTAACCTTTGCTGCGGCCTTCAAACTGCTCTTGTAAATAGACACAATGCACTGTGGAAAACAAAATTTTAATGCTGCTGCTAAACTGCTTAGTGTGCATAAAATACCCTGTAACTATGCTCCTTCCAGTCAGATGCAGTATATACTTTACATTCCCCTTGTACAGCATTTATATATAAATACATATGTGATCATGAGACTAAAAGAGCATATGATCTTTCAGTGCTTTTCTTTTTAATCTTGATGAGAAAGTTGCACAAAGAATTGTGCACATTAAGCACATTTTAGTCTCCATGAGTTGTACACTTCAGTCTCCTCTAAATTTAAAGAAGATTAAAATTTAAATTTTAATCTAAATTGTGCAAGAGAAAACAGGAAAGCAAAGAATTTTTTCTATTTTTTTTTTTTATTATTGGATGGTGGCAAATGTTCTTACCAGTTTTCTTAAAAAAAATGCCAGAAAAACCTTTTCTCCTTAGAATAGTGACAAATAGGAAGAACAGAATATGTTTCAGGAATATTTTAATCTCTATTAAATGGTTACCTATTCAGAGGAACAAAGCTGGATTTTACATACTCCCCACCTCTTCCTTCCCAAACTAGACCAGTGGCCCAGCCCTTTGGCTTTCAATTCCCTAAGAACCTGCTAGCAGACACAAGTGCTCCTAAATAATTCTTGCACTTCTGAAAAGTCCCATCTTTCAAATATAAATCTGGAGCCTCAGGTTGAACTCCTGGCTTCCTAAATTTAGCTGCTATTAAACACTAATAAAAAGGGAGAGTGTTGGTACAGGAAAGACAAAGGCAGCCTGACATCAGAAGTCTTTGGCTGCCTCCTACTTCCCCAGTGCACCATAATGGCAACCTACTAATGCCTTCTTAAGCTTTCCATCCCTTGCTGAACTTTTAAGACCTTTTTGATTTTTTGGTAACTCCTGTTGTAGTACAGAATCTTGAATGTTTTATCAAAAAAAGTTACCCAGTGAGACTTAGAAAAAGCTCAGTATTGGCCTGTTCTTACTTACATCTTACTATTTTGTTTACAGCATATTTAAGGCTATTGTAAATTCAGAAACCACGACAAGGTGAGGTACAAGTGGAAAAAAAAGGAGTCTAAGCAAAATCAAGAGATATAGGAAAAACAGTAAATCAGTCTGGATCTGAGATCAGAAGTATTTCTACCATCTTTTGTGAATAATATTAAATATAAATGATTTAACTGAACAATTAAAGACTAATGACATAACCATCACAAAAGAAATCTAACAAACAGTCTACAATTTTTATTTTGTTATTATATGGGTTCCAGCATTGTTGTCACTGCTACTTACTTTTCAACTCCTTTCAGATTTTCTTCTGACAAGGCAGTAATTTGGGAAAGAGAAAGAAATGTCCTATTAGTAACCTTTTCTCCACCTGCATCATCCTGATCTCGGTCTTCATCCTGATCTTGGTCTTCATCCAGATCTCGGACTTCATCCTGATCTTGGTCTTCACCCTGATCTTGGTCTTCATCCTGATCTCGGACTTCATCCTGATCTCGGACTTCATCCTGATCTTGGACTTCATCCTGCATACACGTACACAGGAATGTAATTTTAGAAATGTTTATTTTACTATGTCAGTAACTTATCTAAATAACATTTTTATATTGAGGATGTATGCAAGGGATTAATTCAACAAATGCCAAAAATGCAAGACAGCCATAATTATACAGCAGTAACACAATACCTTAACACATTCTCACTAGAGAAAAGCTGGGCAGATACATGGAACACAGTATTTTTATCATAAATTCATATGGGAACACACTGACATATTATGTGCTGCACAAGATTAAATTAACTTGCAAGTAAAAACAACAGAGATTTAAAGGTGGAAAAGAATCCATGAATCTAAATTTGACCAACATGATAGTGCATTGCACAATAATTAAATTTTAAAATTAACTTTCTCCTAAACATATTATGAGAATACACGAATATTACTATGCTATTTGCTCTCCACCATGTACTTGATTGCATTTTCAAATTTACTGTCTACACTCTCTCCCTTCCCCTAGCCAAACAAAAGTCCAAGATGTTTGCTGCAACAGAATAATACACAAGGATCTGACAATACTGTTCCTAGGATGGATGTACATGTTTTAGGGAATAACAAATTCAGCATGAACTAACAATGCAATGGTCTTAGAAAAAATAGGAATATTTGATGATATTTTGTATTGTTATTGACAAAAAATAAATTTCAGTAAATAATCTATGAAATGCAAAAAACAGTAGAAAAAAATCCCTTAAAACTGTTTCAGAATAGAATATATAGTTGACAAAGTGAGGTGTGAGATGAAGCAGCCCCTTCAAAGAGGTGCACTGCAGGGGAAAAAGGGACAATGGCCATGGGACTGTGCTCCAGTTGAAATGGATCCACAATGGGGCAGCATAGGGAAAAATATTTCAGTATGAAAATATTTAAGCGTTAGAATAGATAACCCAGAAAGGCAGAGGAATCTCCATTCCTAGCAGGCTCTCAAGACCAAACTGGACAAAGCCCTGCTGGGCACTGGGTGCTGGCTCAGCACTGATCAAGCAGCTGAACAGTCCCAAAATGCCTTCCAGCCTCCTGCTGGGAGTCTGCCTGGCCTGACCACACAAACACCCATCACAATTTGCTTGTGGCAGGTACACGTGTATCTACCAAGCAGATACATATAATATATAATACATACATATAATACATCTGCAGGACCTGGGGTTTAGAGAAGTGCAAAGCCTGCAGAATCCTGCTTCCAGCTCCCACAGGGAGAGCGAAGCACAATTCCTGACACACACTGACTTTTGAGCCTGACCAGCACTGCTCTGGGCTGCTACCAACTCCCTCCAGCGCCGGTCAAGGAGAGCCCCCAAATAAAGCTACACTACTCCCCCTGCTGCTGCCGAGTACAAGATGTACTGAAATCCTGGGACTAGCTGGAGAACCACCACAGACAGGAGGAACAAAACAAGACTGAGAGCAACAAAGAACATTCATTCAGTGGACAGACTATTCTTCCCCTCTCTAATTAAGTACTTGAGTACTTTCACATACACTTCAATAAGAAAAATTATTGTTCCCAGCTGTAAACAAGTCAATCTCAGATACAATATCTCATCAGAACAAGAATGAAATAAACGAAGGCTTCCTTCACACAATTAAAAGCATGATGTTAGTTTGCTTTTATTAGCAATAATTTAAACAGCATAAAAAAATATTCCTACAGTCAGTAATGCTGCTATAATTGAAGCTGCAGGGAAAAAAACAACAGCACTGCATGCTAATATACAATTATTGAAGGACATATTTCACTTACATCTTTTATAATAACTGAAGTATATTCATTTATATTTATACTATTCCTGAAGTAGTGTTAGAAACCTGTTGAACATGAGATTCTTTAGAAGCTGTGGCAGCTGAATTATATGAATAACTGATATTGATGTTTTGGAAACTGAATTAATGCTCCTCCTTCACTTTCTCTTAGGATGTTCAATACATAAAATACTTTAGTATTTACAGTGGCCACCACTATATAAATTACATATTACTTGTCAGTCAGTCAACATCTTACTGGGAGTAATTGTTAGTAAGGCAAAACGCTAATATTCTACAAGTTGCAGTTTAAACTGAAGAGATAGGCAGGTGCTGTAACTCAGTGTTTTAGATAAGGCTCCCTAATCTGCACATCAAACCACAACAGTTTACAGGCAAGGCGAATGCTTCCCAAGAACCATTTCATCACCTGGAGCCTGGAACAACACCCCTAGCAGCAGCATTCCCACCAATGTATTACTGATTTTGTTACTGCTCATGACAAGGATGGAGTTTGGGCACCACTGTCCACTATAAAAAGCACAGGTATCAAATAAGAAGAAATACTGTTACAAATAACAGATGAGGAACTATGGGAGAGAAAGCACATTATTTAAAATTCATTTAAAATCAGCAATGTTTCTGTTATTTAAGAAAGTATTGAAAGTCCATAAATCATTTAAACAATCCTGTGTTTATGGACAATTTCTGTTTGGGCTGAACCTACACACACACCTGACTAAAAGCTTACAATTATTTCGATTGATTACTTTTGTCTCTCTAACCAGTACTGAAAATACCGGGAGATTATTTTTATATGCGTTGACTGGTGTCAAAGAATTTACTGTTCATTTTAGTGTTAACTGCAGTGACTGACTGAGGTAATCCAAGGTGAGTTAATTCTAGAAATGCTGTCTTCATGTGTCAGAAAAAACCTCCTGAAACCAATCCTACCAATGCCCACTCCCAGCAGTAGACTGCCTATGTAATACAGGCCGCTAGTAGGGAATTATTTGTTACGGTTTTATTTTCCTTTGATGGGTTTTTAGATGTTCTGAATGCATAATATGTTTCTAACAGTTCAATACATTAGTCCAAATGCTGTGGGCATCCCTTGTTAACAGCATTAAACCAAAAAACCAAACCAGACATTCTGAAACAATAGAGCAAGACCTTCCTGAATCTCTCAGTCAATGTTCACAAACCACCATGAAGCGGGAAATAGCAGCAGCAGAGTGATATAGTTAACAGCAAATTGCAAAAAATCTCTGTGTTTACAGGGGTGGGGAAGAACTCTCAAAACCCCAAACATGTACTGAGCCACCCTTGGCTAGGAAAAATGCCTCACTACCTGCAGTTTTGGTGAGGGTCTTTCCAGAGGGGCCATACCCTGAAACACAGCAATTGAAATGAGCACCAGCATTACTGAAGAAAAATAAGCTTGTCCTGTGGCATGAGCCTTCTGCAGAGGTTGAAGACAGCATTTGCATTTGTTTGACAATACACCACCATGCCTTGCAAACTCATGGCTCCCAAAAACATACACACAAGAGAACAGTTTACAAAATCTCATCAACTGTAGCAAATACTCAAAGCATAAGGAACCCAAGATCCTGCTGTCCTCACCCTACCAGGGAAATCAGACTGGACTCAACTTTCCAGTAGCTCATGTAAAGCAAGCTCAGCTGCTCTGCCTGGGTTGACAGCAGAGCAGATGTACCCTGGAAGAGCACTGTGTATCAGTTACAACTTTAATCAAAATGGGAATGAAAAATCCCAACCAAACTACACCAGCAACACAGGCTGTTATTTGTATTATTATACACATTTTGTTATCAAGCTGTCAAATGCTTCAGTAGAAGCAGAAAATCCTGAAGCTTTCTACACAAATAGTTAAGGCAGAAAGAGAAACACATTCACTGTTCCTGTTTGTTTTTAAAAGGCCCACTTGTCCACTCCCACAATGGGAAGTTAAGATCAATAGTTGCTATTTTTATTCATAAACATTTCTTTTGTCATCAAACAAATGAGGAAATAAAAATAGCAGCACTCATTTCAACTACCTTCAAAAGGGAAATATGCAGATTTGTCAAATGCAAAAGACAAAACCTATAGGCAAAGAAAGCTTTCAAGGAACACTATAAGCATGATAGTGCCCTTTTAATAACAAAATATGTTTTAAAAATGTCACAGTCCATATATCAAGATTTATGGTTAACCAAATGCATGATGACAGTAAATTTTATTGATGTTTTCACAGCTGCAGACCACTTAGGAGAAAAATGTGGTTAAAAATAAAGCAGCAGCAAGACTTGATAAGATCAGTATTTAGATTTTCTAACAGACCTTCTGCAGAAAGTCATTACAAGCTGTAAAAATTATAAAAATATTCAATTTAAATCAAAAGGAATTGTCTCAAAATGTAAGAAATTACATAAAGAAACAGTACCAGAATACAGCATTTCCTACACCTTATATATGGACCATGCCTACCTTCAGCCAAAACTAAAGACTGTAGAATGTGATTCACAAAAACACACAATTCCACAGGGTTTCCAATAAAAATAAATCATAAAGCATAGACAGAAATATCACAAAGGTAAGCTACTGTGTGTAGAACAAAGTTCAATACATAAGGAACAGAAAACACATGAAAAAAAAGTTCAATGAATTCCTCTAAAGATTCTTTTTATAAAGCCATGAAGTAAAAACTACGAAAATTTCAATGGTACATTTCAACCAGATGTACAATATATTTCTGACAGCCTGTCATGTCCCATAGAGCACACCCTGGATCCTTTTCAGTGATCTGACTGCATTACCCCAGTGTTACGCTGCTCCAACTGCCAAAATATTTACAGGGAGCGTTAACAGAGCACACTGTGAGAGATGCATATATTTTTCATAAAGCATTTAGAATACTTAGCAACACATTTCTCTTGGAAGAGGGTTTATTTATTTAAGGAAACCTAAATGGTAAGCTTTCGTACTGATAAAGACACAACCGTGACACTGGCTGAAGGCCACTCCCACAACAGCCACAGCAACTTCTCAGCCAGTGGAGACAACAAAGCAGCTCAAGCAGAAGAAAATTATCTTGTAGTAGCTACAACTACATAGACAGGCTTGAGGGAGAAATTCTGAGTTGATGCAACACCTCATACATTCTTGGGAGGAATGAATTTTATTCTTATATCTCCTGACAAGCAGCATGAAATGAGTTGCCTGTCAGAAACCACACCTCTGTCAACCAAGTCAAAAAAGGAAACAGGAAAAAAACAGGGACGAGGCCAAAGACAGGCAAATAAAGCAAATATTAATGCAAACACTGTGGATTTGTAAAATCCTCCAGAGCACTTCAGCTACCTAAAGCAATGAAAGGTGAGAAATACAACTGTGATACTGCTGGAAGGAAAGTGGAAGCTTACTTCCACTCCCCCTGTGCTCTTTAAAAGGAAACCACAAGCCTTTCCCTCAACAACCAAAAATTAGGAGACTCCTACCACCACAAAAAAGCTCACTACAGTGGTTTGACCCAGGCTGGATGTCCAGGAGCTGACCACAGCCTCTCTGACAGCACCCTCCTCAGCTGAACAGGGGAGAGAAACATAACAAAAGGCTTGTGGGAAAAGATAAGGACAGGGAAAGGTCACTGACCAATTACTGTCATGAGCAAAAGGGTCTCGGCTTGGGCAGAAAAATAATTCATTACCAATGAAATCAGAGTAGAATAATGCAAAATAAAAACTGCATTTCAAAACACCCCTCCTCTCTTCCCAATCTTCTCTACCTCCTCCTCCCATGGGGAAGACTCCTCACACTCCAACCCTGTTTCAGCAAGAGGTGCCCCTCACTAGGGAGTCTTCCATTAACTGCTCCGACATGGGTGTCTCCTCCACCGCGACCTCCATGGGCCCCAGGGGAACAGCTGTGTCACCACGGGCTGCAGGGGAATCTGCTCTGGCACCTGGAGCACCTCATGCCTCTCCTTCTCTGCTGGCCTCGGTGTTTGTAGGACTGTCACTCTCATATATTCTCACCCCCCTCTTCCATCTGCTGTTGTATGGCTTTCTTCTTCGCCCTCCTAAATCCGTTATCCCAGATCTCTGTCTCTGGTAAGGTCAGCCCTGGCTGGCTGTGGGTGTATCCTGGAACAGTCTGGCATTGGCTCTAGTGGACATGGGAAAAGCTTCCAGCAGCTTCTCATAGAAACCACTCCTGTCGCTCCCTACTACCAAAGCCTTGCCACAGAAACCAAACATACCAAGAAATAACCATACGTGTATAAAAGAGAGTCCATAACCAAGTGAAACCTGGTGAGAGTGGGAGCTCAGAGGTGCAGGAGGCACACACCAGCAGCAGCTCCGGGTGAGGTGACAGGGGTGAGGGACAGACCCCGCTGGGCTGTGCTAGCCCAGGCTCCGCAGCCTGTGCTGGAGGAGCTGCCTCGCTGGGATAGGCAGTGTCTCTCCATTGAACTGACAGGGGCGACGACAGTGACACAGGTGTATTTTTATATGTACGTATATATATATTTACACACACAGACAGCATTTTTAACACCACACCCTCTTCTACACAAAATCACAGAATAGTTAGGGTTGGCAGGCACCTCTGGAGGTAATACAGTCCACCCCCAGCCGAGAGAGGGTCACCCAGAACAGGTGACAGAGGAACGCATCCAGGTGGGTTTGCAATGTCTCCAAATGTCTCTCTCCAGAGATGGAGACGCCACAACCTCCTTGGGCAGCCCGTTCCAGTGCTCTGCCACCCCCCACACGAAGAAGTTCTTCCTCATATTGAGGTGGAAATTTCTCTGTTGTGATTTATGGCCATTGCTCCTCCTGTCACCGGGCACTACAGAAAAGAGACTGGCACCATCCTCCTGACCATTGAGATATTTAAATATATTGAAAAGCCCCCTCTCAATCTCCTCCAGACTAAGCAAGCCGCAGTCTCTCGTCACAAGCGAGATGCTCCAGACCCCTCACCATCCTCGTGGCCCTTGGCTGCAGCTCAGCACAGACACTTTAACACAAACGCCCCCGTCCCGGCGGTACCTGCACGCTGTCCGCCATGGCCGCCGGCACGGCCGGGCCGGGCCCGCCNACGGCCCCGCTGGCCCCGCGGCCCGGCCCAGCGCCTGCTCCTTTTCCTTTAATGAACTTGAACAGTCGTGAACTAAAACTAGGTCGAAACATTTTCTCTGTCAGCTTTGTATTGCATGCAGCAGCAGTTATTCAGAGTAGTAGCAATTAGCCGCGATATCAAATAAAATGCAAGCATTTGGTAGGGGAACAGTAATGAGAACAACGAAAGAGGTAACTTACTTCACAAAGTTTATGGATGTGCTGAGGGAGCTGGTATGACAAAACAACTTATTTGCAGTGCCCCACATAAAGCAAGGGCCTCCCGGGATTTTCTGCAGCTGTTTCGAGCTCTGCCACTGCTTCGGAGCAGTTTGCCACCTTCAGAAGGTTGTCATCCTCAGTTTCTTAAATTGTGCAAACCACAAAGTACAGTACCTGTGTCCTAGCTGGGGCACAAGAGACAAGAACATGCCCATTACCCACTAAGATTGTGATGTGTAGTGTGAGATTCAACACGTCTGTAGCTCCTGTTCCTGCTCAAACACCCTGACCCTCACTGACACAGGTAGACCAATCGTGCTTCCAAAAGGAGTCAGAAATCTTTGAGGTTCAGAGAGCTGGATCCTGCCGTGTTTTGTAGAATTATTCATAGTATTTTAAAGAAATAGAGCCCACACTGTGAATTTTAAAGAAATAGAGCCCAAACTGTGAATTCCTACAATTTGTTCTGTGCTCTGTGGCTGATAGCTGCACAGCTGTGTTGCTGCCCCCTTTACAATGTATATAAATCTAACCAAATAAGAACATTATTCAGAGCTGCAAGCACTGCATGTAGTAAGGTGTTAAAACTGGGGAATTAAGTGTGATATTTGGATGCAATGTAACATTGTGTACATTCATTATTATGTTGGTAGCAGGTAGATTCTAGACTTAACCCTGCATTCCTCTGGAACTGAAAATGCCCATTGACTTCCATGAACATTTTCAGTGTAAAAGACTTGGGGGCTTAAAGCCTTTAGAAAGAGCTAATTCTGTTTCTCCTGCTCACTATAAAAGGACTGAATTCTCTCTTACACAAAACCTGAACTGAGCAGGTGATTGAAGCTGAGCACTGATTGAAGCTCAAACCACATTTCCAGTTGTGAGCTCCTAAACTTCCTACTTTTCAATTTAGATTTTTAGATAGTAGGTGTCAGAAGGCTTAGAAATAGGAAAAAAAAGAATTCAAGAGTTGCATGAAGCCATGCCATCTAATTTCATGTGGATCCTTCATGTTTACAAAACCATATTCATGTGTACATGAATATTTAAGGTGGCTTTTTAAATTCCTTCAAATGCAAAACTTCTAAGTGCAACACAGAAATACGGAACTTAAAATGCTGACATAGTCCTCTCCTACCACAGGTAACCATGGTAGATTTCCTATGATTTCTAATCATCAAAGAGACTCCATGTTAGAGAACAGCAGAGCTCTTTCTCCACTGGTGCAGTTCTGTTAGATGCAAAGGTTTCCTGAAAGTGTCCGTTATTTAATATTTAAAATATGTAATTTAAGCAGAACATATTTGAAAATGCGGCTTTACACCATAAGTGTTCTTCTATTTGAGAAGCAACCAGAGCTAACGTTCGGGAGATGCTCTGCCAAGACTGGTATCACTCAGCACATGAGGATCATGGAAGGAACACTTCTTTATCTTCTTTATCTTTGATTAAAGCTCTTTAGCTCATGGTGCCTGGGCCACCTCTAGCCTGTACAAGATAACCACCACACAGTCCACCAACACTCAGCCCTGGTGGGGGCTGGTCAAAGAGCTGGTTGTTCCCCTTAATTTTCTTCAAGTTGCCAAATTTTCATTTTGCTAATTGTGCACTGAAGCATCACCAATATAGCAATTCCACACTGCTCTCTGTACAATGAACTACATGGCTCTCTTTGTAGAAATACTTTTCTATTCATCACGATACTCCATCTTTTGGGCAGGGAGCAGGTTCACCTGCATCACACAAGTCCATGTCAAAAGAGGAATAGAGGTCACAGCTGCAAGCAAAGCTTTGATAGTGCAGGCCACCTGCAATTGGAACACAACCAGCAGCTGCCAGTGCTCCAAAATATTCCACTGGGTCTTCCAAAGTTTTAATAACCAAGGTCATTCAGTCTGATTTTGTTACTCATTGCAGAGATCCTGGCATTTCAGGAATAAATGAAACTTATTAATTTAAGAAAATGAATGAATTTTCAGAAGTTGCCTTTTACAAAGCAAAGGCTTTGTAACACAAAACAGGCTCACAGAAAAATCCTCCTATTGACAGAGATCCTATAAAAACCTTCAATTGCAAACACGTTTCCAGTCACTTCTAGTTAAGCATCACCAAACACAGTAATTAGCCATAGGCAAATTCAGGATGAAAAGCAGACAGAAATTCCTAGCAGAGCCTTGCTTGTTACATCAACATCAGATGGACATATAGCTCCCCTGGCTGCCAGCCCTCATGACAACAAATTGCTTATACTCGTGCCCTATGGTACAAGAATTGAGAAAAAACCATGGGCATATGTGGAGGACTTGCACACAGTCTTTGGGTTTGACCCTCCTAGTAACAAATGGGTAATTTGTGAAAGCAACAGGACATTAGTGCTACATGACTCTTTATAAAGAGCCCTGCATTACTGTACATGAGTGCACTAACATAGTAATTAATCATCCCCTCCTGGCTCCTTCATAACATTCTTCGCAGATACTCTATCCAGGGAACAGCATTCCCTCTTGGTGATGTTCTTCTGTTTTACATATATAGATACACACCTTCACAAAAAAAATCTGGGCATGATTATGCACTAGGAAAAGAAAAATATAAATCCCAGGTTGTCAGGGAAACTTGTTTTTAAAACAAAAAGATAATTCTGCCATTTCTCAGTCAGTATCCAATTAAATGGAGATACAGGTACTCAATTTGAGAGAGGATAACTGCTTTGGTGTATCAGCAGCAGGATAGACAGAGTTCTGAGTTACTTAGGGAGAGATGCTGCTCCTTTTTTGCTCACTGTTTGTCAACGCAATCCAGCTCAGTATCTCTTCCTGCCTGTTTAATTAATAGGTAGGCAAAATTTCCATGTGATTTGGCAGTGATATTGAGAGACTTGTAATGTTAGCACTCTGCCCAGCAATAAGAAAGTCCAAGTTAAATGTAGTAAATCATAACTTTTCAATTATTCAAAACAATATGCATACGGAGAAATGAAAGTAGTAAAATGTGTATTCTATCTATGATTCCATTATCTCCTCACCATAAAGAGAAGTGGCTCAATGTAGGATAAAAGCAAATTTTAGATTGATTCTCTTCTTGATCATAGCCAGAAGACTGCTATATCTATTGCCAAGAAATTGAATTGAGGTTCATAGAAATCCTAAAAATTAGATAGAAACGACTTAAAAGAACATGTAACCCATCTCCAGGGGACCTGTACTTTTTCTTGCCAACAAGAACTTCAGGCAGAAATAGGAATTTATTTAATCCAGTAGTTCAAGACAGTTCCTTACTGTGTATTAAATTGTAGGAATAATGTAAATGTGCATATAACATTGCAGTACACCATCAGTATGAACTAAGAAAGCTTAGGTTTTTCTCCCCTCTAAATACCTTTTAGTACAAAAACCTAAACTATGAGACCTGATGCATAAGATAAAGCTACTTGGATAATTTAGAACACAGCTGTTTCAAAGTACCTACCCTCAAGGTCACCAATTGATAAAACAAAACCCACAATCTCTACAGAACTCAAGGACTTCTTATAGTTATTATTCGAACCAGAACAATCCACTCAGAAGTCCCAAATTCAAGACAAGAGACAAAAAGAAGAGCACTGACCATTGAGTGACTCTAAGCCCCCTAAGTCTTATACAGCCATGAGTACACAGGTGACAATGGACAAATAATTTAACTTAAAGTTAGTGTAAGGTTTTGGGTTTGCTGAGAGAATTGTTTCATTGACAGAAAGCTGCATTCTTCAGGAGGACATGCTGTACAGTACAGAATTTGCCAATTAATGTAGTGATGAAAATCACCAGAAAGAATAATTTAACAAGTTATAATTGCAACTAGAAATAAAACTTGTAAAATTGAGGAGTAGGTATATTCATATTCTATATAAAATGTTATATATTAAACACATACTTAAGTATTGGTTCTATATAATACATATGTATATGTTCTCTCTTCACACTGGGACTTGAGCTCAGATTCCCATCTACTCTGTATCTTTTCTAATGATATAAACTACTGTTAATCTTGGCAAGTTTACAGGAACTGGAGTATATTTTACTCCACGAAAAAGATGAGACATTAATCTTCTGGGCAAACTCTCTTGAAATTTCATTTTGATAGACAAAACTTGACTTTTCCGTTTGAACTACTGTTTCATTCTGTTGGCAGACCAAAGAAGATAGAAAGACACAACTGCATGAAGTATTACCTCTTAGTAACACAGCAAAGTCTACAGAAAAAATATAAATTCACTGATTCCATTGTCCTTGCCCTTTTGCCTCCAAATGGGAACATAATTTCTTTCATAGGTTTCATATTTTACTTCTTTCATGCCTTTGTTGTGAAGCTCTATTGATTTTTTGCCACCTTCTCCATGTGATGTTAACCAGCTTTTAGAATAACATAAAACAATTTAGGGCAGCAAGTGAAAATATACATCCAGCTGAAATTACAAGGGGACTTTATTAGAGAGACTATAGTTACTCAAAACTAAAGTTGTCCTGTGTACTAAAGCTGACTGTATTTTTTGTTTATTTTTGAATTGCTTGTTTGTTGGACTACACAAACAGCTTCCAAGGTGTCGCAATATTTTTTTAGTTATTTAATAAGGATTGGCAAGCCTGAATTACTGGGACATAATAACATCATGTTTAAGTGATGTCTTGGAGTAGGATCCCAACTATAGCAGCAACACCTGGAGAGTCAGTATGGCAAATGTATCTCCATTTTATAGAGAGGTCTGTCCAAGAGAGTGAAACGTGTCACTCTGCAGTCTGGCAATACATCCTAAGCGTCCCTGCCACCAGATCCAAGTAATAAATTGGGTTCCATGTCATGAGTCTTCTCCTTGTGTACTTGGAATCACAGAGTACAAATCCCAAAGAGTTGATGAGCACACTCAGGAAGAACATGTCCATGTAGTCTTCTTAAATATATAAGCATAAAGGTTATTTTGTGATCACTAGGCAATGGGGTTAAAATTACGATGAAGCTGTTTGTTATTGCCCTTCCCCTTTTCTTCCCTGACTCATTTGAGGTTATGGACTCATCTTGGCAAAGTACATTAAAATAAAAGGGTATATAACTCAGTAGTCAGTCCTGGGAGCACTTTCCTTCCTGGATTCTGAATTTGAAATATCTGCTGTGCAAGCATATGTTTATAGAGAGCTGCAAGGAGGAGTTAATGTCCATATTCACTCCAAAAAGATTATGTAGTTGCATGTAAAAAATGAATTTGCAGAGCTCTAGAGAGCTTAAGTATATTACTTCTTGTAAAAATAAAAACTCATTGAGCAAAGGACCCAAGGCCAGCACATATATTTGTGCTAAGAATATCACTTTAACTGCACATGAGCTCTGCATGTGATGTCATTTGGAACATTATGGGTTTCTTCTAGAACAGGGGTCAAATACTTCCATAAGGTATTTATTAATGTAATTTATTGATTTAGCTGATGCAGAATTAGTCTGTTTTAGAGTGGAAATCTGATTAATCTAACCCATTCTTGAATTCCTCATTATCTTGGAACTCAAAATTCAAAGGAAGTGAAAGATGGGGCACAGCTCACATATACTCTGCTGACACTTGTGACTTGGGTTATGGGGAATAGGGGTACACAGGGAGCAGAGCTACCCACATACTTATCCTAGGAAATTTAGAAGGAGAATGAAAAAACTGAGTGCACTGTTTGACAGCGTTCCTTGAACTGGAGCTTATGCTTTTCTCATTTACTTGAAATTTGAAAGAAGATGATAGAAGTTAATGGAGTTTCATTATGGTAAAGCAATGCAGAAGGAATCATCCTCCTTGTTTTAACATCTGTGAACACTGTCTTCCTCTTCCTCACAAACAAAACATATGAGATTCTGCTCAGTTTTAATGCTGTTTGGCATCTGTGCCTATACTGCCAGGGACATTCAGAACCATTTACATTAACAGCAAATATTTTTACTCTAAAGAAGGAAAAATATCCTTATTGATATTCAGCAAGTGGTGCGTTGTTGCAACCAAGATATAATTTACTCACTTGTCTGACTGGATTACATTACTCCATGCATTTTGTAGTTTCATCTGTGAAAAATTGAACTTTAGTTCTACAGCTGTCATTTCCCATAATTCTTTTAAAACAATCTGTGGCAAAAGGATAAAAAATAGCTCCAATAGAAACTGCTTCTGGGGATGGCATTTGAAAGGACATTATTTAGAGTTAATGAATTAGACTAAGAAGTTTGTCATATTCTTTACATGAGCTGTGAGTCAGACTTTGTATATAAGTATTTCTACCACTTGTGTACTTCGTAAAGGCCACAACTCCCTTTGTTCCCTGGGAACCCTGCAGTGAAAACATTTGTCTTCAGAAGCACACGGCTTTGTTAGGCTGCCTGAGTAATATTTCCAGTTGTTCTCCTCAACCTTTTCGTGTGCTCAGAAGCAGAGATGCACCTGCCCACTGCCATCCTTGTCAGGGCTCCCCTGCCTCAGCACTGCAGCCACCTGAGCAGGGCAGAGGCTCAGCAATCCACAGGCAAAGCCACAGGAGTTCAGCCAGAGCGAGGGTGGGAGGACTGAGCCATTACTTATTTATAAAATTAGCAGTTAGAACTCAACTGCAGTAAAAATGGAAAGTCCCCAAAATGGAGGATCGGGATGCTCTTTCAGCTCTGATTTCTGCCTCTACACTTCCTCTGATGTAAATTTTCTAACTCCTTTTGATGAAAAGAAGATCAAGCTCCAAAACCAGACTAAACTTCAAAAGATGATTATAGGCTTTCCTACACAAAACTGACTCAAAGTTTTATTTCTTGGGTTTGTCACACACAATGTAATTTTTCTTCTACTTCTTGCTTTCACACTAGCACATGGATCACACGTTCCTTCTTGGTAACTCCCTTTTGCATGTTGCCCAAGCCAGACATTACTCTTGATAAATGACTATTTAAATTTTCACTGCCTCTGCTGCATTTCAAAATATAAACTGTGACTGGATGTTTTATACACATACCAGAGAAATATTTTTCTCACAGCCACAGTGAAAAGTTTTGTTGAAAATACAGAGAAATTAAATGCAATCCAAATAAAGCATTTTTTAAGTTGAACTCCACCATGTAAATTTTTGGTGCCAAATAAGAATTAAAATCAGAGGCTGCAAGTATGGGGTTATAATGGAAACAATTATTCCAGTGCTTCCTACACCTTTTGCTGCTATGCATAAATCCTGTTATCACTCATGTAATAATGATAGAGCAACCATAATTATTTCTGTATTAGAGCAAAAAAAATTCCCTGTATGAATTCATCTGATGGTAAAACATAAATCATTATACTAAATAGATACTTTTTGTCTGCTTACAGAAAAAAAACTGACTCAATCTTCTTTCTCTCCACCCTCTATAATTAAAAAAAAATCAGACACCAATTTTTAGCCAAGCATTCATCAGAGTATGTATTGTTAACAGGTGTTGTATATTACATTTCCCATGCACACAGTGTTGGAATGTAAAACTGTAATACTGCTCCTAGGAACAAGTAGCATAATTAAAATTCTTTGTGAGTTTGATTTACTGGGTATTTTCTTCCTTTAAAATAACTACATTGCAAACAAGAGCCAATTTCTTAGATTTGATCTATGGGTTGTGCAGCTTATACTTCAGGTTCAAAATGGTGATTTAGACAATAACACATAACAGCTGAATAGTCATTTATAATGGCACAGCACCTGCAGCAGATTGTCAGCTGAAAAGGCAAATCTAAATGCTTTCAAATTCTCTTGTGTATTATAATGGCAGTAGTAGTGGCCACTATAGATACAATAGTTAGGCATGTAATGTAACTTTTGTTTCTGATTGCTTGCCATTTTCTCAGTTTTATTCCTTTAAGACTGAAAATGTTCATACTTAGTGTCAGTCCATATGCATTTAAAAAGCTCAGGCACAGTTCAGCTTTCTGTTAATTTTAGGGGCAGGAGGTGTCAATAAACTTAAATATTAAATAGGACATCAAACTCTTTTCCTCATAATTTTAAGATTTTCCACATTTCCCAGACCATTACACATGCATAATTAACACAACTCAGGCATTTTTTAAAAAAATCTTGATTAATGCTGCTGAGAACTCTGGAAAAATTTGATCTGAAATTTTAAAACTATAAAGACATTTTTCTTACCTCAATGTGTGCCAGGATTTTTCTATGAGCCTTTTAGCAGCAGCTCCCATTTAAAAATCTGAAATCGTGCATATGCGGTTTCCTTTTAAATTTGGTTCCTTCCTGGACTGAACCCAGCCTTGATCATTTGTGTGATGATGTGCTAATTCTGCATTGATGTGAAACACATGTTAGGGAGAAATATAACAGCTTGTTGCAGCAGACCCAGGCCCATACCAAACCATCCGTGCACTGATATAACCTCCACCCACAACAGAAAGTCCATTTAGATGCACAGTGCACCAAGCAATGCTCAGGTTTCCACCAGAAGGAACATCTGGGATGTGAATGTGCAAGGATCATTCCCAAAAAGCAAGCACTCTAAACCCATTAGAATTTTCCAGACAAGACAGAATTTGAAATCCTCTTGTCTATTAAATATCTATAAAATTACCTACATACTTTCTGAGTGTTGGGAGGCATAAGATGGGCCATGTGCTTTGGGATCTTTAGTTGGAAGGTGACAGACAGTCCAAGTGCAACAGTACATTTCCACCAGAATGACCAAAGTCATATTAGGTAGTAACTGTAAAAACATAAGCAGAAATAGCATTTGTCTTCAGCTGAAAGGAAAAATAGTTTCCAAGGAGCTAATTGCTTTAGAACACAAGCAATAGAAAAAGAAAAGAAAGAAACGACTTGTCTGCAATAGAGATCTGTAACAGAGGCTAGGAACAATTCACTTGCTCTGGAGTTGATGGGATGATGCCAATTAGCACGAGTGTTTTGTTTATAACATCCATCTACTTACTGTATGACCTGTTTTAGTGTACACCTCAAAATCACCTTTAGAGTACTTCCACTGGAGCCAAGGGAGTTAATCCAGGAATTAGCTTGGTCAGTGAAGTGATTCATATGCAACAGAAAGAGTTACAGAAACTTAGTTGGAAAAGAGTAATGGAGAGAGATTTATGCATGCTATAAATCTTCTTGGCTTTGTGCTAATGTTATTTATCTATTTGAGATAGCAAGGAGGTTCTATAATGTGTGCAATATGGGACAGTGGCTTTGCAATATAAACTGTCCATTAGTAATGCAAAGTAACTTATTTTCATCTGCTAGATCATTACTGCAAATTTTTCTCCCTAGTTTTGACACATTATAAATCTTCATGAAGTCCACATTTGTTCTCTTTATCTTTTACTTCCACTTGATTCATTCTATTTTAAATGTATGTAAACATACTGTAAGACCACCAAGCTTTTTGTAATTGCAGGAGGGCAATGCTTCCACTCCTTGGAAGAAGTTGATGCCCCAGATCTCAGTCTGCTGGCCCAGCTGGGGGCAACTCAGACATTCCTCTGAGCATCCCTCACTTCGCAGTGCCTGTACCACCATAAGACACAAAGGATTCAAATGGGTTGAAGCACAGTTTGAGAGAGTTGAGCAGAGCTGGGGCACCAGCAGATGCCAGGGAGCAAGGTGTAAGAGCTCCTCCAGCACCCCCTCCCCAGCAGTAAGCGGTGTCCCTGCAGAGCTGCGGCAGCTTTGGCCGTTTGGAGGGCGGCTGGCTCAGGGCTGGCTCACATCCCTTCATCCTCCCAGCCTTCAGCTGCGGGAGCCCTCCTGCCCTCGCTTCTGTCGATGGAACACTGCAGGATCGCTCGCGGGACGCGCGGCCCCGCGCCAGCCGATGGCACCACACAAGATGTGACCCCTTCCACCAGCCCACAGAACTGACCTGTCAAACCAGCTGCCACATGGTCCGTTTGGTACGCCTGGGTTTATTCCATACGCAATATTTCCCATACTCTCCATCTGCCAATAAAGAAAAGATGGAATGCAAGAAGCAGTAGGCTGCTACTCACTCTTGAATGACTTCAGGTCTGCTGAGAACTGTTGGGGTTTTTTTAACCCTTGCCTTCACTGCCTATGCAGTACAGACAGATGTACTTACTTACTCATCAAGAGTCCTCTAGTTGCTTCTCATCAGTAGACCTGTCTTACCTTGGTGCAGCAGAATCCACAGTGTTGCACCCAAATCATTCCCTAAAACAGCAGTTGCGTGCTAAAGGAATTCCATGGTGTTCCAATGCCAGAATTATTTGCATACCCTTTATTATTCTGACTACCTTACAATAAAACATTGAAAGAAGTAATTGGGCTTTTGTAGGACACCTGTCCCATTGCACTTCCCACTGCAGATCTGCAGCCACAGCCACTGACAACTCCTCCATGTTACTGAGGTTTCTCTATAGTTTCATGTTTTTATCTAGGTGCTACTGAGGCCTCTATCCCCAGACATTCAAAGCAGGAACAGGAGACATAACCTTGCTGCTGGAGTTGGCTTTTCAGATAACTTGGATGCATAAGGTCCAGGGATGTCTGTGCCTACTATCTCATCATCATCCACAGACCCTACAGTGCAATTTCACTGAATATTCCAAGCTGGACCTACTGGCATATCATGACATTTGTATATTTATGGAGTAAATAAAGCTGGAGCTAAGTCAGTCCAATGCACACAGGTTGGTTACAGCAGAATAATTTAAAAAATGAAAATAAGAACTTTCATTTCCAGCTCTTAACTTAAATTCTCACTGATTTTTGTGGTTTTGATCAAACCACTAATATTTTAAAAAAATATTTTTATATAAAACTAGGCACTCAAGATTTTCAATATCATCAAGGCACTAATGTAACTTAGAAGTCAAAATGTTTTTAAAAATCACTGAAGATATGTATTGAAACCTTCCAAGCAAACTTAAATTTTCTTTCAGGATTTGTCTCTACTTTCTTCAAACCCTTGATTTCATTATGTAATAATTGCACACACTTTCTAAATATTTTTTAAGTTCACAAGGTTCTACTAAAAATTATTTCATTAATATTTATAAACTACAAGTAAAGCTGTAAAGCTTTATTTTCTACAATAAGAATTATACTTTTAGCATTGCATATATATTTGTAGGAGGTATTTATTGGATTTAATAATCGCTACTCTGTGGGAAGTCAGCAAAAATTAAGATTTAGCTGACATTCCTTTTTCCAGGAAATCCTGATTAGTGGAATCTTACATAAGAAATACAGAAAAGTAATGCAGTTTTACATTCTCTTTAGGAATGAGCTGTGGGGATCTGGATTTTCCTTCTTTGGACAAACACCTCCAGGGAATTTCAACCCAGGAATTAGAGACTTTTGCTTCTTCCTTTCATTCGTTTTTTGTGCCCATAAGCCATGTCTACTCTTTGAAGACTATTAAATAGCTGGCGAGGAAATGTCCTTTATTGTTAAACAGCACTTAGCTCTTTAAATAGTTCACTGACTAATAGTCACAGGTTAATAAGATAAAAGCATTAAACACATTATCTGTGTGCATTTCACCTGAAATGAATTCCCAGACACTTCCTGCCATACATGAATTCTGCAATTTGCAGGATAACCAAACCAGAGCCATTGGGAACTGAGCTGACACCCCCTTGTTGCAGTTCCCAAGGGTTATGAAGGCCTGTGTATGTATTCCAGCTGTGTCTGTGCTACACACACTAAAATGAATCAGGGCTCTGTGTGCTCTAGCTCTGTTCACACTGGCTCCCAGACAGGCACAGCGGGGCTGCCTAGAGCCCAGGATGCTGCTGTGCTCCTTACTGTGACCACAGGGACATGGAGCAGGCACTTCTGCAATGCTTTCCTAGTTATCAACACCACTCCTTTTTGGCAGGAACCAGTGACACACCACAGCAGAACAGCCATGACCAGTTGCCAAGCTAACCAGAATGCAATTTTTGGCTTCAGGATCTAGAAAATGTTGAACCCATCCCTTGCATCTTCCCCCTTACTCTGGTAGGCAGGAAATGCCTCTGCCCATCTGTGAGGGAAGGTTTGATAAAGATGACCCTATACTATCAAATATTTACCTTGAAGTGGCAGAGTCATATTAACCTGCTATCCTGCACCATGTGATGGCAGCCCCTGTGCCACAAATACCCTCTCTCAGGCCATCACTGTGAGCTTGACAAGCTGCCTGATAGCAAACCAGATATTCCAATAGCTTTATTCACAGGGTATAAATTAAAGCAATACTAGCCCATAGGTTATCTTTGACTATTGGAGATAAATAGTTTGCTAGCAATAATCCATCATATTTCAACCCATTTGGCAAAAGGCAGAGAAATTATTAAATGATGCTGTAATTATAAAGCTGAGTAATTTCTTTATATTTATTTTACCAGTATGGATTTTAAAGTGCCCTCTGGGAGCAAAAAGATGTTTGTAGAGATAAAGCTATAGGGAGCAATACATTCATGCCGACACATGTAGCTGAACCACCAATTTTGCTTTATTAATTTAGTTGCTGGATTTGTTCCTGATATCTACAGCTGTATTATCAGCTCCTAGAGGTGGATGAGTGGGTGGAATGAGGTTGATTACAATTGATTTAGTAACCAAAGAGTAATTTTTTCCATTGTTTGTTCAGCACATTACTAAACATATGGCTTAATTACAGTTGCCTTGTGTTCTTTGCAGTGTGGTGTTGCTTATTTTACTGAGACACTGATTTATGCAAAATATTAATTGAAATAGAAAACAAACTTACTATGAGAGCTGACATCCATAAAAATATTAGTTGCTTATATTTTGCACTGAGCCTATTGGACTTCTCAGGGGAATCAGTGTTTACAGTTTAATTTGGAGCAACATGGGCTCCCTCCCTCCAGAAACAGTGGTAGAGCATGTACCGCAGTCTGGAGCATGGGTAAAAATAATTTACTTTTACCAGCAGCTGCAGAGGGAAATCCTCAGAGTTCTTGAGCCAAAGTCTCAAAAATGTGCTGAGGTAGCTGTTCCATTTCAGTGTGATTGCAATAATTGTATGCAAATGTCTCATTAAAAGTAATTCAACTTTATATAGCTATAAATAAACTACTATGCTGTTGTAATGTGTTTCCAGGCCATTAAATAGTATAATAAAGATACATGGATTCTCTCAATAGATTAGATAATCAAAAAACCACTCACCCCCACAATCAAGCAACTATACATTGGGAGATCTTGTTTTGTTTTCAGTCATCTTTATAATTAATCTCTTTGGAATAAATAATTCACCAAATATAAATATAAAATAATGTTCAGTCACAGAACTCATAACTCAATATATCCAGGAGGAATGCGTTTATATTTCCTATTCAGGATTTTAATTCAATGCATTGAATTTTGCTGTCTCTTTCATAAACCAAATCTAATATACAATCAACTTTATAACCAGATAGTCAGAATACAGAATTAAATAGTTTTGCAGAGGCACTCATAAAATCCTCCTAAATATTTTTAGGAGAGAGTATGAGAATTTTGTAACCTTCACTACCCACTAATAGGATTCAGATATCTACTGTGAAATGATCCAAACATTTCCTGGGTAACAGCCTCTGCACTTATAATATTAATTTCAAAGCAAAAACTCCAAAAACTAATACACATATCTCTATACTGCTGTACAGAGATAGTCCTAGGAAGCAAGACTAGACAATGAGGGAAAGAAAAAGTGAACCACAATATCAAAGTCAGCAGGACTGGCAAAGAGAAGGCTTTGGATACCGTCACTGAGACCACATCCAAGGACTGACAAGAATAAAAAATATAGAGCAAACCCAATTTAAGTTTGTCCTACAAGGAGGTGGAGATCCCCAATCTCTCAGTGGGGTCATGAGCTGGAACACCCACACATGGCCAGTACACACAGTGTTAGCCACAGTTACTGCCCCACATGGGCCCCTCTGCCTGCACCAGGCTGTGCCCAGGTGATTTCTTTTGTTTGGTCCTAAACACTAAGAACATTTAGATTGCTCAAGAAGAACAACAATATCAGACATTGTTGTGGGGCCATAAGGAGGCATTAAAATGGATGCATAGTATGTTCTTGCCTTAGTTTAAACCCCAAAGATTTTCAAGGCTTCAGAAACTGAAGAAAATACTTCTAGGAGAAAAAAAGGAGAGGGAGGGCAGGAGAAGAGTTGAAATTTTAGTGACTTTTTGTTGTGGTTTGACGCTGGCCCAATGCCAGGCATGCACTAGAGTCGCTTGCTTACCCTCCTCTGTTACAGCTGGGCAGAGGAGAGGGAGAAAAAAAATTAATGAGCACTTTATGAGTGAGATAAGGACCAGGAAAAACATTTCAAGGGGCAAAACAGGCTCAACTTAAGTTGCAAAGCGAATTTTATTGCTAACAGAATCAAAGGAGGATAATGTGAAGCAAAATAAACCCTTAAAACACCTTTTTCCCCCCAGCCCCTCCTTCCTTCCCACCGACAGGCAGGGTGTTGGGTTTTGGTCAGTTCATCACCAAGATTTTCTTCCACTGCTCAGGGAGAGGAGTCCTTCCCCTGTGAGACCGTGGGGTCCCTCCCATGGGAGACAGTCCTCCACAAACTTCTCCAGCATGGATCCAGATCTCACTAGCAGCAGCCCTCCCAAAACTGCTGCAATGTGTGTCCCCTCCACGGGCAGACAGTCCTCCCAAAACTGCTGTGGTGTGGGTCACTCTTCCATGGGGTGCCATTCTCCAAGGACAGGCTGCTCCAGCCTGGGAGCAGGGCCCTCTCTCTCCACCAGGTCTCCTACTGGGTCACAGCCTCCTCCAGGCATCCATCCACTCTAGCATAGGCACCTCTCCCATGGGCTGTGGGTGGATCTCTGCATCCCCTGTGGATCCCCACGGGCTGTGGGTGGCCCTCTGATTCCCTGTGGATCTTGGATGAACCTACCAAAAACCCCCCTGACCTGATCCCTGTGCTGCTGGTAGGAAGGAGTGAGGGGCTGGGGGAAAAAAGGTGTTTTAAGGGCTTATTTTGATTCTCATTGTCCTCCTCTGATTCTGTTAGCAATAAAATTTGTTTGCAACTTAAGTTGAGCCTGTTTTGCCCCTTGAAATGTTTTTCCTGGTCCTTATCTCACTCATAAAGTGCTCATTAATTTTTTTTCCCCCTCTCCTCTGCCCAGCTGTAACAGAGGAGGGTAAGCAAGCGACTCTAGTGCATGCCTGGCATTGGGCCAGCGTCAAACCACAACACTTTTTAACAACAGTACCTCAGGAAAAGCTGATATTTCAAGGCTGTGGAGGCATCAGGAGAAAAAAGTTTGGGAGTCATGGACAATACGCATATCCACACTGAAGTTAGCTAGGATAGGAAATGGCCACCTTCCGTGCAAGGTGCTTTTAGACCTGTGGTTACTCATGAATGACAACCACGTGCATTCTGTCTGGTTGGCTTCTGCCCTGTCACTGCCGAGCTGGCAGAGAAACAAAGCAGAGACAATTGTTTCAGATCCTAAATGCTTTCAGTGGCAATGCCAGGAGGTGCAATATACCTGGTCCCTGCACTGGTGCCTGCAGGGGCACAAGGGGCAGGCTGTAAAGTGAGGCAGTGTCCTGGGAGCAGCACAAGCAGCTGCCACAGCCCCCAGCTCCCCCATTGCCACTCCAGGTCAGCTCCTACAGATTCCCAAGCTCTTTGCCAATAGCAGAACTGTATTTTCCCCATGCTCCTGAGCCATCCTGGAGTCTGTACTGGAGCACATCAGGGCTGGCCTTCTCTGAGAAGGGCTGACTGCAGCTGCAGTGCATTCACAGCTCAGGGCTCACTGCTGCTCCAGCAGTGGGAAGGAAAAGATGGGCACAGAGCAGAAGTACTAAGGGTGGTCAGCTCAGAAAAGATGCCAGGCACAGGGGCACAAGCCATCAGGTCTCCAGAAGAGGCATCTAGTTCTCTCTCAGGAAGTTGTAACCCAATAGCCACACCTGAGCAATTCCCAGTCAGTGCAGCTCCTAATGGAGTTCATGGGGAGAGGGTAGCAATGACAAGCAGGGTCTGGTGCAGTAAAACCTTTGAATAATGTCCAAAAACGCTTTGGCTGCTTGTCGGGGTCTTCTCTGCTGGAGATGACCCCAGGTGTTGGTGGAAGCCGCTTTTCCCAACCCGGCTGTCCAAGAAGGAGTCAGGAGTCTTCTGCTCGTGTTCTCAGAGGTGTTTATTATTTCTTATCTAAAATATTTTCTGTCTGACCTGCCGAGCTCCGGCTAGCAGGACAGTTCAAGGCGCACTGCCCCCCAAGTGGGTTGGTGCTATCTTTTATACTATGAACTACATATTAGATATTTACAATTGTGTGCCAATCCCTAACACCTATGTTAGACAGTGACTTTCTACTCTAAACCAATCTAAGAATGCCAACATCACCTAAAAGATGGATGTCAGGAAGAAGAAGGAAGGACAGGGCACACCCCAGTCCCTCCATCTTAGGATTTTTGACCGCCCTGTACCAAATCTCAAACTTTCTCCTTTCACCCTCTAACTACTGCTACTGTGCTGTCTAAACTTTTGTGACCCGTGATTCTTCATATAAGGTTGTTAATTTGTCCCATGGGCTGAAATCAAAGCCCCAAGTGTTTTTGGCCTCCTGCCAGGGTCTCCCAGACTCCTGTCCGGGGTTTGGGGCACGAAGAGGAATACCTTGGATTCCGACAGCTGCTGAAGACTTCCCCCTGACAATGNGAGGGTAGCAATGACAAGCAGGGTCTGGTGCAGTAAAACCTTTGAATAATGTCCAAAAACGCTTTGGCTGCTGAAGACTTCCCCATGACAATGTTCTTGCATCCTTTAAAGGCTTAGAGCAGTCCATTAAACATAGTATTAGTATGATACACCCCTAAACTTTTCCTCCTCCTGAAATGGAATCACAGCATGAGGCAAGATGCAATTCAGTGACACAACATGCATAGCGACAATTTTCCAGAATGCGATTACAGGAGGAAAAATTCCCAACCCATCACAATCACTCTCACAGAGTAGCTTGGAAACCTGAACCAACAGAAGAAAAATAAACCAACAGAGAATGAAAAAGATATAAACAACTCCAAAATAAATTGTTAACTCAAGATTGCAATATAATCTGTATAAAATATTTAAGATGTTTTTCTATTTATTCCTGAACCTAGAGTGATTAAAATGCTGCCATAGTACACTGTGTTGCTCTTTTTTTAATCACAAATGCAATTTTAAGCAAGTAGACAAACTCTAGGAAATTAAAGTGAATATTTATGTCCATATAAACTTCTTAATGGCAACATTCTTGCTGTGAGCACAGCAGCTGAAGAGGGTGGATTAAATTATTTTGGCCAGATCCTGTTACTATTGTTTTCACTGGCAAAATTCCCACTGACTTAATGGGAGCTGTCTTAGATCCTGCCTTGAATTAAGTACAAATCTCAGACGCATATATAACATAATCACTGATATTCCATGCATACACTCTAGTTGTCATGTCTGTTTTCCCTCTGTGAGTTTTACTGATGCTCTAAAAATACCAATCAGGTACACTATATACCAGTGATTAAATGTGAGCAGTCTTGTGTTTCTAGATTTGGAAAATTTGTGGTTTACTCATATTTGAAATCAGAAACCACAGTCTCAATGACATTCAGCCTCTTGAGTACAGGGCTTCAAATCTTGGTATGTTTAGTTCCTCCTCTTGCAGACTTTGCAATGCATATGAACAGCATTTATTTTAAAAGGCCAGAGAATTACAACACTTTTGGCAGTCAACAGATGCTGTTGGTATGATATTTTCTCGCTCTTTCCTGTTTCCATCATTTGGGAATATTCAAGAGCATCCTGGAAAAACTAGGAAGCTTTTGGACTTCAATCCTTCTGTCTTGAATGATGATCTCATAAAAAGAGAACAAGCCTCCAGAAATTTTAGGAGGACATGGCTTCATCAAAGGTCTTACAAGAGCAGGAATTCCATCTCTCCTCAGCAATAATTCCATCTCCCTCAGCAGGGTGCTTCAACAACCACAGTTCTTGAGGCTGGCCCTGCTCAGCTCCCTGTGAATGTGGGACAGCCCCTGGCTGTTCCACCCCAAGGTGGAAACATGCTCCTGGCTTTGCTGCTCTCACCAAGCCTCTATCAAAGCTTGCTAAGTGTGTGCTAAAGGAAGAGTTTGCGTGGAGCAGACAAGGAGTCTGAGAAAAAAAAAAAAGAAAGGGAAGAGCAGCTCTGCAAGGAGGCTCAGTCAGAACACCAAACTGAACTGCAAGGTGCCCTTTAAAGTATCTTGTTCCAAAAAAAAAAAAAAAATAGCTGAAGTGGTGATCCTGAAAGACTGAAAGATTCCCAGGATGCCCAAAGCTAATGGGAGTTAGTAACTGCATGCTCCATATGCTCTGAGTCAGGCTCTGGTTTCACACACACAGAGGGGAGTGGGTTTTCTAAACAAGTGCTCCAAGTCAGTGGAGATTTATGTGTGATTACTGTGGCCCATCTTTGTTTCAGCTCGGGAAAGCAATGTTACTTATAAATGACAGTGTAATTTCCTATGCAGAGGCTGTTTCTCTGTATGACTCATCTGTGTATTGCATTCCAAGAGGTAAGTATGAATCATGGATAACTGATAGAAAAATGCAAATGAATCCATTAAATTTTATTTTTTTTATTATGGTCTAAACAGAGTAACTTTTAAATTTTTCTCCTGACTATAAAACTTATTGGAAATAAATTGTATCAAATCAAATTGAGAAATCCTTGCATTCTCCAAAGCCACAGGTTTTCTTATTGCTGTTTCACTGGGGCTGGGGATCTGGGGGTGGTTGTTGGTGCAGTTGATTTTCATTTCATTTTTTGCACTAAGTTTACAGCTGGAGCTTTATGGCCAATGTCAGCAGCAGCAATTCAGTTAGCTTTTTGTTTGTTTTAAATGTAATAAGGGAGATAGAAAATTAACTGTTGATGACTATTATTAGGTATCAGAGAAATGGGCTGTAGGTAAGAATCTAAATCCAGTAATTCCAAGGTTAGTATCTGACACTTAAAGAATGATTGTGAAGAGGTTTGAGAAATTCATTACAGACATATTTTAAAGAAAACAATCTGCTGTAGCAGCTCAACCCTACAGCATAAAGGAGTAATTTAGTTATGAGAGTGGAGAAATCACCTACCTTGGAGAGGAGCAGATTATAAGCACCAGTGAGCCACTTCTCAGGCACTGAGTGCAAGAAGCCAGCCTAAAATCAGGCATTCTCTGCCTGGAGCCCTGCAAGGAGAGCAGTCAGGGGACACACAGCCCTGCAGAAGGGTTTGGGATCATGGCTTCAATCTCCAGGGACACCTGTCCTGAAGAGGATGGTCCCAGCTAAAGGAGCACATGTGGCAGGCTAGAACAATTAAGCTAACTCACTGATTTCTTTCCTGGACTGTGCCTTCCCTTCCACAGAACAGGGAAGATGTGCAATTTCAAAGACTACATTAATCTATGCTTGAAGTGCTTTGATACCCAAATCTATTTAGTCTCTGCACTGTCATTTGGTCTTAAACTGTGACATTGGCATCAACTATTCAGTGAGGACTGATTTGAACTCTAAGGAGTGCAAAACCAAATCCAAGGTGTAATGAAAACTGCCAGATTAACAGTATTAGATACAGAAACAACGACCACCTAATTTCCAGGGCTGGAATTTTACCATAGTTTATCTTGTCTTGGAGCTTTAATTTGGGATGTCTGTAATGGAAAAAAAGTGCATGGATTTTTTTCTATATACTGCTGTCTGCATGCTACTACTTTTCCTATTTGAAGCCCATAACACCAATTCAGAAAAGAGACTATTATGCCTGGCATAATGACCAAAACTGAAAATACCTTTTCCTGGAGTCCCTGGGGCAAAAGGACATTTATGCCTTTGATGAAATTAAACTGACAATGTCAGCTTAATATTCTGCCATAAAGAGATCAGGATAGCTTGTATTTAACTGTATTCTGGGATTCAGTACATATCTACCTGTCCAAGCCTCTGCTTCCTGGAAGGACTACTGCTAGATCTGATTCCTTACAAATAGAGGAATTTTAAAAGGAACTACCAAAGTAAGAAAATACAAAACTGAAATGTTTGCTATAATATTTATTTTATGCTTTTTGAGACCATATGTCTTGAAATTAAAAACAAAATGTGAACTTTGTAAATCGCAAAATCTATGATTAAAAACAACACCTGAAAAGATAATTTTTTTCAGCTGGCAAATAAATGTCACTTTTAAATGAATCTTCCACAGAGTGATAAAAACAAGCAAAGGGGCAAAAACTGTTCTGTCTTCATTGGCAGAAAACATGGAGGGGGTTTTGCTAAGTACTTAAAATGACTGTGCTTTGACTTGGCAGCCACATCAAAAGTGTGACAGACTTGATTCATGTTCCTGTGCAATACAAACAATGACACAGGGCCAGATCTGAGTGGCTCTCAGCAAGTAATTGAAGGGAGCACAAACACATTGTAAAGAACTAGCAGTGCACAGTTCTGCTGTTAATAAATAGAATTGTGAGCTAGACATGCACCTTGTTATTTCATTGTTTTCTCCAGTTATTTATTTAATTTTAAAAAGCCTTTTTTACCTTGGGTCAGGGACTTTCAGAGATGTAATGGTCCAGTTACTCTGCAGAAAGCACAAATTCCTGTCACTGGTTGGGCAGTTTTGCACTACCTGTGTGTGGTTACACAGGTGATCTGCCTCCTGCTGCTACAGAAGTGAGAAGTCTTTGCAAGTGAACACATGTTGACCCCATGTCCTTAAAGGCAGCAGAATTGGAATGCATCTTGCTTGATTAGCTATAGCTGCAGTGGCTCTTCTCTGGTTTTGGAGTACTGTTCTAAATAATACAGCACAAGCATATAAGCAATACTCTCTCCACTGGTACCAAGACAAATGAATATGAAATTACCAGCGTCCTAGCAAATTACAGTCGGTCAATACATAATGCTTTCATTTTCCAGATGTCTGAATCCAAGCCATTTCCCACAAAGATGTTAATATTTACTCCAAATTAATAATGGATTTTCTTGAGACATCTTATGGAAAACTATGGTAGTCTATCATTTATACTGAAGTCAGAGGCAACATACACTTAAATGCAAGAAACTCAAGAGTACATGGAGTGGGGAGGAGGGGCTGAATCCAAGGATAAAAACTAGCACTTTTTTTTATTCAAAATTCTTAGCTTTGGTCTCTAAAGTATGATTATTTTTGTGCTCACCTTCAGCATCCATGATCATAACTTGTTTAGGTGAACTGTTTTCTGCAGATATTTGGGGAAGTGGAGGAATGGGAGTCTTACTTGAAACAGAATATATTTGTAAGGTTAACTGCTCTGAAGGCAGCACTGATTAGGAATATTAAATTATAACTTCCTTGAAGTTCAACATATATTAAAATAGGCATTAAAGTAATTTTTATAGCAAGACAAGAAAGAAGTCAAAGTCTTGTAAAAATCTTATGTTTAAGCTGTCTTTTCACCATGAATGTGTGCGTTTTCACTAAACATACTAAGCAGCACAGAAAAGTTTCCCTTGACTAGAAAATATAGCCCAGGGCTCCACTTAAATAGATGAGGTTATATTGAATCTCTAATAGCCTACATCATCTTTTTAAAGCCGAGACATCTTAGTTTCTCAATTTTTATTGAAATCAAATTTTTGTCCAGGTGTTTTCTGTTCCTTTAGGAATTTTTATAGTCATTTTCACTGAAAATTAGTTTAAGCAAGTCTCTGATTTAAGAGCTTCAACGTTTTAATGTGTGAAGAACTCTTTCAGAGAGCCCATCCAGGAAAGAAAAGCAATAATCACATCTGGAGGCAAACAAAGCATAAATCACCGTGCTGGCAACCAGCCAAGACAGTAGGGGACAAGTATAAAAATGTGACTGAAATGGCAGCATAATATTCTAACCACATGCTGTTAACAAGACAAACCAAGGTTGAACATTATATTTCTATTGTCACAGAACATTGCATATGAGAAGGAAAGAATGGGGACTTGCAAACTCAGGGTCAAATTCACCTGTGGAATAACAGGGAGAAAGTCCTTTGAGAGACAATAGGAAAATAGCACTTCTTTAGATCAAACCCACATTTAACCCACAGATATTCCAGTTGGGAAGGGCTAAACATTAAGAAATTGCTATTTCTAAGAAGTGCTTTAATATTATATTATTAATTTTAAATGCAACCTCACAGTTCAAAGCAAATCAGGCTGTAATGGTAGAGGGCATTTGGAACGCTATACACACCAGTGACAGTTTAGCTTGTCATCAAAAAGCAAATATTACTGCATGAGATGAATGCCAAAGCACTTCATTATGTAAAGGTTTACATGATGCATAAAATTATTATCAGCTAATGTTTAAATATGAGCAAGATTCCAGTCTAGCTCAAGGATGCAATTTTTTAGACATTGCTCAGAAATAAAAGGGGTAGGCTCTGCCACAAAAAAAACAAAAAAAAAAAAACAAAAAAAAAAAAAAAAAAATTAAAATTTTTCAAAAATATTAATTAGATTGTCTTGTGGGTGAGTTCCCCAATGATAACCTTTCAATCTGCAGTATCCAATGCAATCTGACATCATATCTATTTCTACCCTCATTTTAAAAACTCCCTATAACTGCAGCAGACAGGAAATCTTTCACTTTCTAGAAGGAATGAGACCTCAAGTATGTGGCACAGAACACAAGAAGTGATAAACTATTTCTGAACATTAGGTGATAATGTACCATAGGCCTGGCAAGATTCATCTCCACATTTTGAGTTTGATGAAATTAAGCTGAATTTTTGCTTAAAACCTATTAACAACATTCTAAGGTATTTTAAATGCTTTTAAACAATAAACAGAGCAAATGGAAATCAGTCATTTGATGAGCTTTCCACTTAAGGATGGAAGTCTAAGAGGATTTATGACTGATACCAGCAGTAATAAACTGGAATTGCAACCAAATATTGAAATTTTGTTTCAAGAGCAGACACCATTTCTTTATATTCCTATGAAGGCCAAGTGAGCCATAAGTTCAAATTCATTGAGAATGGGTACATTTGGTATACAGTTAAAGAGAAAAGGAGTTTTCTGTAAATGCAAAAAAGAATGGCAAGATAATGTGCAATGTCAGAAATAATACAGCAACTTGAAATGTCATTGTATGAACAATGTTTGCTATCGAAATGGCTTACTTGCATCACAGTGTAAATGTAAGGTCATGTAGAGCTACATCTACAGAAAGAGGCAGTCCTGGTTGCACAGAGAACCAGCTGGATGCCAGCCAGCTCCAGAATTCAATCTGCCTTGGTGTCAGGGCCATGGAGAGGAAGGCTGGCTGAGATTTCCAGACTGGCATTGGCCTAAGCATCAGCTTGGGTGGTGGGGAGAGACACACTGGGCTGCCTACACCTGGCCACTGGATACATACTGAGATGTCCAGCAGAGAGATTCCCACATGTATACCCTATGAACATTAAAACAAAACTCCCAGAGTTCAGAAAGCAGGAATGGCAGATTTGCAGACAGAATTAAACAACCAACTAATCAGGTACCAGGCCTCCTAATGCCACAAAGCAGATTTAAAATCAATTGGCATAAATGAATCCAAACTGGGAGGACACAAATTTTGTGCTATTGCCTTACCACCTAAAACCTCAGAACTACTTGGATGATACTAGTTTCCTGAAAAAGTTTCTTTTATTAAGGTTTGGAACACACTTTTGCTATATCTTGCCAGGGCCAGTAATCTATTTGGAAACTATTCTGCTGTAGAGCAAGAAAGCACTGCTGTGGGATAACTTTCAGTTGGGTGACCCCTTTGATCTCGATACCTTTGAACAATAACACGCAATACAAATGTGAATAGATTTTCTTTTTCCTTCACATCGAAAGCATCTATTGATACCCAAGGGCTAACAGTCACTGCAAAGCAGATCCCCCTATGCTGTAAATCCCATAAATCTGGTTTCTGTAGAAGAAAAACACTGTACAACATGCTCTTTGGAAGAGGTCTGAGAGGAAGAGATAGAAGATTCAGAAACAAATCAGAAAGCCAGGGGAAAGAAAGCTTAAGAATTTTGATGAAACAGGATAAAAGCCCAATTGATGAGCCACATTGCACCTATTCCTCTCAGCTACAAGAAATCTGCTGAAGCACAAAGTACATATGGTTGGCAAAGGATGTGTGCAGTTAACTGCCTGATGAGAAAAGAAGACAGAATATTCATCCTTTCTACTGTTAGTCAGTAGTTAGCAGTGGTGAGACTTATTTAATCTTGTGTTTTCTCTGAGAGCAGATACAATGGAATAAGATTATATTCTGTGCTTCTACACCACGCTTGTGGGGCAGCACTAATAGGGAGCTGTCACTTCTTCGGGCAGCTGTGTTTCTGTGCTTGTGCTGGAGGGCTGCTCTCTCTGGGATCCTTATGGTTTTACAGCACTCAGAAGAGAAGATGCAGTAAATTGTTCTGAATTGGCACGTGTGTGCACATGTCCTGATTTCAGCTTTACCAATGAGAGAGTTCTGTGTAAAGCAGACCATGCAAATTCTCCTCTAAATATCAACCCTCTCCTAATCATTTCCATCCCTGCTCCCTTTCTCTGAACTGCATCAGGGGCCATGAGCATATTCTTTTCTGTTTCACGAAGAAACAAAACACCATGTTAAAACATTGTCACTAACAACAGCCTCTTAAAATTATTTTGGAAATGTATTTTGATTTTCCAGTACTTTGTCCCTTCCTAATTCTGTCATATTCCCCTTCCCCTACCACAACTTTATAAATCTGCTCACACTCACTTCCATCTCTTTGTCCTGCAGCCAGCATTTGTCTATGATGTAGAGAATAAGGGATTATTCACCAGAACACAGCAACCCCCACCCGGGCTCTTTATAGCAAGTTAAGAAAGGTGTGAAGAAACTGCTCGCCCTTAACATACAGTCACAGTTTAGAGGAAAAAAAACCAAAAAACCTCCCTATAAACCAAATTAATTGTTTAGACAAATGTAATAAGAAAGGCTGGCTGGGAAACCTGTTTTCTTCTTTGTAGGCTTTACTTACTTTACCACAGCTGGGGATGAAGCTCATGCATGCAGGGAGTTCCTCACGCTGGGGACACTGAGCGGAGCAGCCACAGCACTGGGTCTGTAACTGCTGACAGCAGCAGGGAGGTGGCATTCCTGCTGCCAGTCCGAGCAGCTCACCACACTGACTGATGGCTCTGCCATGAGACTGTGGGGCTGCAGAGCTCAGAGAGTGCTCCAGAGCTGGGCATTCGGGTATGTCTCAGTCCTGGTTTGGGGAACACCCATCCTCCATCTCTGGAAACAATTACTGAGGACCTTCAAGAAGATGAGAACCACATCAGGCTCAAGTCATCTTCCTTCTGCCCACATCTTACCCCTATTTATCCCTCAGAATAGGTAAGCACTGCTTTTCTCTCACTGAGATACTGCACGAGAGGATGACCCTGAACCTGTGCCTACCCTTTTCTCCTTTTCCTGTGTCTAGATTAGTCCTCTGAGTGATCCACCTGGTGGAATATGATCATGCTGCTAGTATTTGAATGTGTTCATCAATCATAAAAAATAAATATGGTTACAAAGCCAGGTACATGTGACAAAAATGCCAAACCAATTAGATTCCAGATAGAACTTTGCCATATTCTATTATTTTACTTTGTTTTCCATACCTATTTCTGGTCTTATGCCAGTTTTGCGCTGGCAACAACAAGTTTGACTTCAGTGGAGCTAATGCTGATTTATAGCAGCAAGCAATCAGAATAAGGCTCTTATATTTCCTTGGCAATGGGTCCCCCGAGAAAGCTTGTCCATCTCCAACAGCTGTTGCCTTGCTACATCTGTCTAACTTTCCTTTTTAATGTCCATTTTTTCAAGGTTTTTTTTTATGTCTATCAGTGTGAGATAACATCATTCAGTTTTTCCTTTTGCAATCAAATTTTAGCAATCACAGCCAGATGTTGTTTTCATTACAACAGCCCCTTTTCAAAAAAGTTTCAATGTTTAACTCTCAAGAACACTTTTTATTTTTCTTTAAATTTCTAGATCTTCATGCTTTCATAATAATCTATTTCACCCTGACATCCTGTCTACAAATAGGGCACATTTAATCACCACTGAATGTTTGCCTTTGTGTTCTTTTCACTTTCTTTTCCTGTTTCTTCTGCAGAGTGTACTTTATCCTCAAACCAGGTGAGTCCAAAATACTACAATGCATTTCTCTGTCTAAAGCTATTTTAGAGATCTTTAAGTAGCAGGTGGGGGAGGGCAGATGGAGGCAGAAGAAAATTTATTGATTTCAGGATCTGAACTTTACAGAACTGCTTGATCCTTTTCTTTCAAATTTCTGCACATATCACAGAGACACAGTTGATATATTCAGTATTATACTCCGTGTCTGTGGGGAGAAGTTCCTTCACAACCCAACCAGCATTTGATTGATGTCACAAAATTCAGACAGTTCCCCATCTAAGGAAATGTTTCTATAAATGATGAAAAAAATAACATACTTAACACAAAATCACCACCTCCACATTGTACATTGCTCAGGGGCTTTGTGACCACACAGTTGTGCTAAAAAGAGGACACAATCTCACCCATGGAGGGAAGGAAGAACAGAAAGTTAAATTCCTCTCAGCAGAATGAGGGGTTTCACATGTGCAGCCAAGGTATAAGGAACTCAAGCAGGCCTAGAACAGGCATGGTGAACGAGTAAGCAGAAAAAAACCTTGACTGAATGAGTCCATTAACTGTGGACTTCTGTCTCAAGTTGCAGCCCAGGTTTTCCCTCTCCATTTCTGAATCAAGGTGAGGAAGAGCCAGGGCCAAGCCTTTACCACTGTGTATTTACCAGCTCATAGCAACTGAACAATGACTCCACTTTCCCAAAACAGTTGCTTGGCTCTTAAAAACATAGGTTAGTGTGTGTCAGATAGAAGAAAGGTTTCAGAGCTAATCCTGCATTCATTTTGATTGCAAGATTAATTCCCAAATGGTGCTGTATTTGAGCAGATCTTCACCATACAATGTTTCCTCACTGCAGAATACACAGGTTCTTATTAAGGCTCCAATCTTGCAAATCCAATCAACAATGGCAAGAGGATAAGCACCTACTTCCAATGAATTAAAGATACAGGCTATATCCATATAGATAAGATTGAAGGACCAGACATATTCTGAAGGAAATTTATATTCCTTAAAAATAAACTTGAAAAGAATCAAAAATCAGAGTCTAATCAGCACTGGGTTTACTCTGGTTTGAACAATCTGGCATAAGAAATCAGGAAGAAATAAGACAATGAAAGTATTTGTCATCACATACCTCATCATTATCTGCATTGTGCCAACTGCCTGAATGAATGGAGGGTGGCATAACAGCTGCTAAACAAAGAGCAGGCAAGTGTGGAATTACCTGGTTTAGAGCAAAGACTTCTCCTAATCTTTTACTGCAGAAAGAAAATCCAACTTGTTAAATTAAAATACAGCTCAAGAGTACATCAGTCAACATGATTGAACAGCTAAGCACATTACTCAACTCTCCTTTTCAGAATTCCATTTCAACTTCTGTAGTTTCTTTGCTAAGAGCAATGACATTGAACAGAATTCTTTAGATCACTTCTGTAATGCAGTGTCCTAATTACAGTAAATGCTCTCTGTACTTTAACAGTAGCTTCATAAAATTGATTTGATTTTTCTTTTCATTAGCAAAGGAGACAAAAAACTAAAACCATGGTTACAAACAGGTTGGAAAATAGTTGGGTTATTCTTCAGAACTGCTATGAAGAGGAAAGAAAAGTTGAAGAAAAAGAGAGGCCTAAAGAAACGAAGTATTTGTTGTTAGCACAACAGAAACATATGCATACCTTGCTTCTAATACATTTTGGATACCTATTAATATACTTAGAGCTTTCAGGAAAAAAAACCCAAGTGCTTAATAACACCTATTTGATGCTTAGTGTTCACATTTTCATACAGAAAATACACTGTGTAAAAACACTGGCTATGCAGCCAAATAGTCCGAGGCCGCAGGCCTCAAGGAGCTGGTGAGCCACCTCTCAACAACAGATTGTTTAAAATGGCAACAGGAAGGCCTTTGGCCAGATTCTTTGCTCTGGAAGCTAAGAGGGACCTCACAGTAGCAATTTCAAGAGCGTGCAGAACACATTCCACTGGGGCTCTTGCGTCTCTGCAGATGTGTCCTTGGGTGCAACACCTATATCAGCATTTTGGCCAAAGGTGACTGGGACATGAACCTCAGTTCTGCACACTTGCACATGGCCAGGACAAGGTGACTCATTCTCTTGTGCTGATGACAGTGGTTACTGAACCACCAGGGCAGGTTTCTGAGCTAGAGTCGATTAATATGTTTTTAATACAATGGGTAGAAGAAAGAAAATGTTTGGAAAAATACTGGTCAGCAGCTGCTGCTGGGAAGACAAGGTGTGCACTACTTGATTGTAACACTAAATTTAGCTGAACTGGAATGTTGCCAGTTTCATTCTGAGCCTCAAAGCCAGGATGACCTTATAGCCCCATTGAGCCTATACCATCACCAGGCTCAATATTTACTTCTTAAGGCAATGTTGATGTACTGGTGGCCTTGTGTCCCGCACCACCAATGGCCCAACCAGCTTCCCCACCCGAGAGAGAGAAGATCCTCCTAGCATCTGTGAAAATCACAGCCCCTTTACAGACAATGGAAGGAAAGACAGGCTTCTCAGCAGCAGTTAGCTGAGAAAAATAAGCAATGCATTTCATTTCCTCTCTCTCCCTCTACCCCACCCAGTTAGCAGGGTTGAAAATTTCTCTCAGCTCAGGGTGCTGCTATTGTGAAAATAAAATCACTCTATGCTCATGAGGCATTCAGTCACTGCAGAGACAATGCCATATGTTAGATAAGGGCTTTCTGTGAGAAAGTAGTTTTTAAATTGTGGAATCCAAACAACTACTGAGCTAGGAATAAAGAAGCAGGATAAGATAATTTTTCTGTTATCACATTTTTGAGTGTTACAGTTAGGAGGGAAAAAAGGTCACTCAACTCTAACATATGACAAATATGTATTACTCAATTATCACTAGAAACACTTCTCATTTCACTGTTTTCTTTCCCTTACAAGGTCTAAACTTGCAAACTTTCCTCCAGCACATTTTGCTCTATGGGATAACTGTGTTTTGTTGATTTCAAGTCATGAGCACTGTGGTCATATGAATGAGGAATAAAGTGCAGTAAATAAATAAGTTCAAGACATGAAGTAAAACACATCTTATATTCCATTCCACCCTGCAATTTGCTGCTCACTTAAGCAGGACCAGGTCAAGACAGATTATATTAATTTCTAGTGCAGAAAGAAGATACTAAGGTAGAAAGGAAGAAAGTAAGTTACAAAACTTGGCTTTTTTTTCTTCTCTTTAGTATTATTGTGTTATTTAGATTGATTAGTGAGACCTAATAACAATTTCATTAATGTATCCAGATGATGTCCAGAATTGTCACAAGTTTATCCAAGATCTGAGTGATATATTAGGACTTTTATTTCTGATTATATTGAAGATGCAGTCAAAAAAGTCCGATTGGTCAAATGTCTGAGGAGAGTCAAGAGGGCAAGTTATTCCATGTAAATGCAGAAATAACTTACTCTTACTTCCCCTTTTTCCCCTCAACAATACTGCAGCAAGTAAGCCTGCAAGCAGAAAAGGCATTTCAAAGGGCTTTTGCCCTCTCCTTCCTATGCAGGAGCATAATGTAAGGCAAGGCAACAGGGATTCAGGGATACAGCTTTTTAGGTTGAAAACCATTGGAGACTGATGTTGTACTTGCTCTGGAGCTTAATTCATCTTGCCATGGAGTGAAGATAAATATGAGCTCATTTCCTATTGAAGCATACAAAATGTAAAATAAATATTGCCATATATGCAGAGGATTTAATTTCCTGTAACAGCATTCAAGCACCCTCACCAATGTTTACCTCACTACACCAACTCAATTTATTTTTGAGTAATGTAGTCAGGTGATCAATTTTACAGGATATTCTCCCAATGAGCTGTCAGATATATACCAAGATATTTCATGTGGCATTACCAAACTGTTTGCTGGCCTGCCTAACTGCAGTGCATGAAACACAAGCTTAGGATAACTAGTTCAGCATGGTGCTCCCTTCCCAAATACAGACTGCATTAAACCAAAAGCATTGGGGTATTTGCTTAAATAATAAACCACCTTTCCATGAGCTGGTTTATCTGTTACTGAACATCTTGAGGCAACAATCAGTAACTTTGGCCTACATTCTCCTCCTGCACACACACAGCCCCAGTTTTCCTCTGCATCTGGCAGGACTTGGTATCTCTCAGCTTGTTTCCTGTCCAGAGTGCTCTGCCTGGCCTCCTACAACAGCCCCCATTCCCCTCTAATGCACAGGACTCAAATGGCCCACAGAGTCTGGAGGAAGCAGAATCTGCTGCTTGTTCAATTAAAGGCTGCCAGAGAAATGGGCAGCTTAGTATCCTTACCCCTAGCTCTGCTCCCTAGTTCCTGCTAAAAAAAAAANAAAAAAAAAAAAAAATCAAAGATGAGGGAGCAAGAGGTTTTTGCTGGATCTTGAGATGAAATGGCAGGTCACAGATCTGAACTGCTGCTGCTCTTATCTTCTATAATCATTCAGCTGCTTTGCACCCGCTCTGCCTCTCTGTAAAATCAAGCTATGCTAAGGAGTGCATTTGTCCCCACACTATTACTTTGTTTCAATTCCTTTCCCAAAGAAAATTTGCTCCAACAGTTTGATATGAATAATTTTTTAAAGAATAGATGATATTAGCTGCTTCCTGCAGATAAGACTTCTGACTTTTAAAGTTCTCTATTTTCAGTCCAATACTTTGATTAAAGGTTTAAAGAGATTCTGTTCGGTCATTTTAGTTTCTTTTCTCTGGAAAGTAGAAAAGGCTAGGGTGAAAAAAAAAGCCACAAAAAGAAATTCCTGAAACAGGACTTCCATCCCACTTTTCTGTGTTAATATATAGTAACATTTCGCTCTCTAGAAAAAATTGGGATGGCAGTATACGAGGTAACCCACATTTATCCTGTTTGAGTCTTGAGGAGCAGCCTGCACATGGGAAGATACAGGTCACAGTTCAGTTGAAATACTGCAATGGTACTGGTTCAAATCTGGAATGGCCAATAACCTAATATGGAAACTTTTGTCAGGCTTGGACTGTTGGTAGGACAACAGCAAAAGAAAACAAACTTCAAAAAAAAGCCCCAAAAAAGCTATCACACTGTGTGGGGAAAAATTCAGCACCTTGTCAGGGGAGGGAGGGGAAATACCAGGTTAGTGAGTCAGGTGCTGGGATGGGCAAAGGCAGCTCAGTATGTCCAGCCCTGCACTACCCATGTGGCAACAAAGCCATCACAAAGTGCACAAAAAAATTGGCCATTCTTGCCATGAACCCACAGAGAATCCAACTGAGTGTTTCACATGTGTATTACAATTTTGGGTCTCTTCACAGCCTTAAGAGTTGGGTGGTACCTCCAGTTTCATTTTATATAGTTCCCTGGTTTCTGGAGTATTAAACTTATCTCTGATAATAATCGGTGTATGTGGGGTCTATGCAGGAAAGCTTGTCCTTAGCAATGCTGGATTTAGCAAAGCCTGCCTTCACATCCCAGCATGAAGACATCTTAGCAAAACTTGCTTGAGAGGATAAAGAATTAGATTGGAATGAAATTATCTTTAAAAGCATCTATTGGAAATACTTTGCTTAAAGTAATGTAAATTGATCTATAAATATTATTTCACAGCTTGCCAACAATAGCAGATATAACGTGCTCCCCTGTTGGAGTAAGAGATAATAGCTGAAATATTTTTGTTTGTTTGGGTTGGATTTAAGGAGCCAATATCAGCAGCTACTACTTAGTTCTAATGCAGATGTGGTTTTCCTTTCCTTGATCACAATGTTTGTTCCTGCAATGAAAAACAGCTCATCACTTAGGTTCACATCAAGTAAATATCTAAATAACCTCTGGGCGACAAATGAAAATTCACTGTGAAACTTTAAAAAATAGTGCATTTTTAACATTCCACACCAAAGGTTTTTTGGACCTGATATTTTAAAGAAACTGCTTTTTGAAAAATTCAAATACCACTGCTGTACAAAACAAAAGCATCTTTTGAGAAGCTTATTGTATATAATTTCTTCTACAACACCTATCAGTACTTTATTCTTTAAATTTTATTTACCTTGTGACATTTATTTAACAACTTTAAAGGGTTCAAAAGATGATGTTTCCTTCCACAGCAAACAAATTTGCTATCTAGTAGATGGCAAGGTATCCTCTACAAATTCATATCCAACATTGTCTACAGGAAACAGGAGTACTTGCATTTAACCTGAAAACCTTCTTTCATCACTGCCATTCAAACAGTACCTGAAAAGGTGTCCCTTCATTTGGCAAGTGAGAAACACATGTATATTATATTTTCTGCTTCAGCTGCTGTAAAATTCACTATTCCCACACACAACCCCCTCAGACACTTCCCCTCTTTCTCCACCCCTGTCTACCTCCCTTTTAAGATGTTTTCATTTCAGGCCCTCTTGTTTATGCTTTATCTCATTTGCATATTAAAACTTAACATTTCATTATATTCCAATTTTGCTACTGCCCCAGCACCTACATCATTTACTGTTTGTTTTGTGTGTGTAACCAACTATTTCACCTTCTGCTTGCTTTTCTCTCTTCTGATTCACAAGAGGAGACATGACATTTCTTAGGCCACCAGGGAAAGCAGAATCCACCAGAGCAAAAGGAAGAGGTTACAAATATCAGGCAAAGCTACCACCCCAAGCTAGAAGAATTACCATTGTTCTCCACTGGTGACATGGACAACTTTGTTTTGTTAGTGTAGCAGTGTACTTAATGTTTAGCTGAGTCTTTAATTTGGCTTAGCAATAAATATTCCCCATTTACATTTTTATGATGCAAAAGCTACATGATCATCCGAAAGGTGTGATTTTTATTCTGGTAACTTCATAATGGATTTTTGCCCTCTTTAAATCCTCTTCACTAAATGCTCTTTTTGTTTCCTTTAAATTCTATTCACTTAACACTTTCATTGCTAAAAATTTCCTGGATATGTTAGTGTAAATAAGCATTTATATGTTAAGTATTAATAGTTACTTAGTTGAGAGTTTCTCTTATGTTGAACACTGTTTCCAAACTATATGCAGATTTTCCAAGGTCTGCATATTTCATGGGTTTTTTTGGGACAGTCCCTGCTGGTTTGACTCATAGTTTTCACACATATCTAACCTTGCAGCTATGTTTTTCTGCAGTTCAAACCATTATTCCTAGTGAAGAAGGCAAAATCTGCTATCACTGAAGACCTGGCAAAACAGTTGCTTTGATCTGCACACAGATGCCCCTTCTGTACTTCTCTTCTTCACCATTTCTCTAGCAGACCATGATTTTGCTCTTCACTCATAAAGACAGCATAGTTTGTTTTGCAGATTGGAGTTTGGCTAAGAATCTGCCAAAAGATATTCATCCACTCATGTTCTCTGAGAAAACTGCCAGTTTCCCATCTGAACTGGTCACTTAGTTGATTATGCTGCATAATGAGTGACAGACCAAGCCATACATTGTAAATTGCATTCCCCAGTGACTCAGCATCAAGTCTTTCAGTCTCTTTTCAAAGCTTATAGAAAAAACGCCCCCAAAAGCTCCACTCCATCAAGAGTCCCTTTAGGCCAAGATCAAAAACAGATTCACATTTATCAATCCTTGAACAAGAGAACTATCAATCACTGAAAATACTTAATGCAAACCAGTGAAGAATGTTTGCTGAAGGCAAACAGCACAGAGCTACTCAGGAATACAGGGTAAAGTCAAATACTGATTGTTTCTGCAGATATACACAACCTATACATGACACAAAGACATGCTGCCCTTTGCCTACACAAATCAAGATCTGTAAATCAGGCCAGCACTCACCACAGTTTACCTCTCTCATCTGAGAAATTACAGCATTCTTGCTTTTTATGACTTGCAGGGTACAGTGGGATAAAGTTTGTCCTTGTGAATTTAACCATTTCCAGGGTACTTTTAGAGGTCTGGCAGCATCAGTGAGCTGTAAGGAGTGATGATGTAGTGTTGCATGGTATGCACTGCAATCCTTACTGCTGCAACAGAGCAATTCAAATTTCTGCCTTGCCAGCCAGCAAAGGCAGATCTGAGACTGCCTGCTTGCACACAGCAACATATTTCTCTAAAAGAGTTGGCCATATTGACTCTCACCAGTCAATTTTAATGAGACCAATTTGTACTGAAAAATGGATTAATGATGCAAAGCAATTGCTTAGCACTTGCATGTGTGCAACTGAAACAACTTTTTCAAGAAGGAAATAGAGTCAGTCACCTCTAACAAGGCGTGTGCCCATTACCTAATTTCATTTGTTCTCTGAGGTTCCTAAGATGTCCATTGTAGTGATATTCAGTTTTTGGTTTCAGTTATTTCCTGCATTCAAAGAAACCAGACTTTTATTGACTAAACTGATCTCAGAGCAGGAAACTCAACGTATTACTAGAACAAAGGTCCCCAAACAATTAGCATGAGCCACATTTACTCAGTGAGTCATGTACTTCAGTCTCTGCCATGTCACTGAGGGCTTTGAAATGTGCCCTGACTAAAACAGTATTTCAAAGACCCCCTCAAATTCCCACAAATTTTGACAAAGTGAAACTGTGCAAAAGACAATCTCCAAGAGACCTGTAAAAAACAACTTTTGACAATTAAATTATCACAGGAAAAAGATCAGAAAGGGTAGTATTGTGAAACTCATTTGTTCAGCCACAAGGAGAACTAGCAGGGTAACAGACAAATTACTTTAAGGTTTGGTGTGCTGCGATTGATTGGCTTCAGTGTCTGGGAGGGTATGTGCAAACTTTGGTTGTAGATTCTCCTACTTTTCTGTGAGTTTCCATAGTATCTATCAAGTGACATGACAGCTTTTCTTCTAGTTGGCAAAACAGATAGAAATTTGATAATCTCCAACTTCTATGATGCCATTAAATTTAGGCAAAATGAGCTAACAGTTATTTGGTACAGAAAAATAAAAACCAGACAGACTTGCTTGTATAAATCTAAACCTGATCCAAATAGCAATGCAATTTTTGAAAGAATTCCAAAGGTTAGATTTACAAAATGTTAACATACATATGCACGCATATATATATATACACACACACACATATATTAGGAACATTCTCCCCTATACAGTGAAATACAACAATTTTTCCTTGATACTGAGTAAGCAGAAGAGTTTGCTCTTGGTCCTTGCTGGTTTGGATCCATCCTCCTCAGCAGATTGGGTTGGAGCAGTCTAGCACACAGATGGGGCTGTCCTGACCTCTGCCAAGTGGCTCTGATCTGAATGCACAGCCAGCTAGCTGAGGACCAGAACTACCTCTGATTCCAGCTACATTCCTATCAGAGCTTGAAATGGAGGTGCTGGTGTAGCATCAGGAGAGGGGATCCCTTGGTCTGCTGGGGGAGCACAAGATCTCACTCACCTGCTTGCTGCAAGGTCAGTGGAAACAGAACTGAACAAGACAAGCATTGGTACATAGAGTTGTTTTTTGGGTATGTGCCCACCAACATTTATGTTGATTTTTCCCCTAAATATGAATCACGCACACTGACATACCCACAAAGTAAATCACAGCTCACATTCTAGTACTGCATTTTGGGGACAGTTCTCATGTACAATTTTCCAAATGAGCTATGGGCCTAACTCAAATGCAACCACATGGCAGCACAGTTTAAAAAGAAAAGCCTATAGTAATCAAAATGTGGGGAATTAGCTTACTAAAGTGAGAGCAGCTGCATTCTTTGGTCTAAAAACTATATAACATGAACTTGTATTACAAGCTGTTGGGGAAATATTTAAGACACTTGTTTGTTTGGTAAAGTGTTGGTAAGTTTGTTTGGTAAAGTGGCAATATTACAAGAACAGGATTTGTGGCAGAACTTTCAACCAAGTCCAAATGGGGAAATGCTGAAACTCTCATGAGAGACATTTATTCTTGTGACACCTTCTGCCTTATATTTAGAAGAGAAAGAACTGAACAGGCTAAAACTAAATATTTGATGATTTGTGTGAATATAGAGAAGCAGAGAGAGAAAATGCTACACAGTGGTCACTTGAGTCCCTGTTTTCCTCATTATTTGCTCCCCAACTAGGCCAACCAAAGTGCCAAAGGGAATGCCTAGCAGGAGTGTTTGAAACACCAGCTCCCTGGTGACCTATATATCCTTATATGATTACATACTCTACTTGTGTCAATCACTGCAGCTTCTTTAAAATCAGTGCTGCTATGCTCAGCACCTGTCCCAAGGATTTAGGATTTGTTTTCTTCTTTTGAGCAAAGCCAGTAGCACCTATTTCTTTCATTATAGTGTGGTAGCAGCTTCAGGTGAGTAAGAATTATGGTAATAGTCATTCATCATGACCAAAGCTATTTCTTGCACCATTGTGCAAATATGAGTGGGATCCAAGGTATATTGAAGGAAACGAGGGGATTGTTCTTAGGCTTCAGCACAGTATCATACATAACCAGCTTCATTTGTGCAAGCTGTGCAGAGAAAGAGTGAGCTCCATACAGGGAGAGGAAGGCAGAAAACCTTGTTTTCTAGCCTGAAGCTACTGGAAAGAAGAAGGCAGGCACACAAGCACCTTATACAAATGGCTCATTTAAAAACAAGAGTTCAGTTTGTCTTATGCTTGATAAGGTATAGGATGAGAAAATTTTCATCTGTCAAAAGTACCTGACCTTTAAGGTGGAAAGTAAGAAAACAGCAGCAAGACAAACAGCAAAAATCTTTAGGACTTTGAGCATGACCATAATTAGATGCTTTGTAATTTTCATTGCTGTTGGCTGAAACTATACTTTTGGCCCATTTATCAATTATAGAAGAAATGATCTAATGACTGCTGCATTTCCTGAGGGTGTTGCTGGTGACTCCCTCACTGTGCTTCTGCATGACATGTCCACCTCTGCTCTGATGATTGCCAGGCTCCCCCCACAGGGCTCCACTTCGCATGTCCATGGTTCACATGCCTCAAGTCTAAGCTCTCAGTAAAATACTTTCATTTAGAATAACTTCTATAACTGTATTATGGAATAACTGAAAATTGTGCATATGTATTAGCAAAACATGCTAAGTGCCTCACATAAGGATGGCATTTGCCTTCAGATTCCTTCATGAAATGTAGGAATTAATCACAAAGGAGAGTTCACTTCAGCAGGGCTTGGAAGCTCTGAATGAGGGGCACTTTGTGGAGAGGCAGTGAGCCTGGCTCACCAAGAGCTCCCAGGAGGAATTTCCACAGCACCATGTCAGGTAGTTTGATTGCAACATTTAGGACAAAGGCTATTATTTTCTCATTTATTATGTGATTAAAACTTGAGAACATCTCAGGTGCTAGGTCAAGGGACAGCTACATGTTTTCTGCTGCTTCTGTGTTGTCTCCATTTGGGTACTTAGTAATTGAAGCAATATTTACCTGCACTACCTGTTCAACAGCACTATAATGAAACCCATAGACTTAACTGACAGGTACATTTTATGCTAGGAAGCTAAAGGGTTATTAGAAAGTGGTTCATCCTTACAGCTCAGATGATCTGGGAATGAGAAAAGTCTTTCACCCATACTGTCTCCCTTTATATCTCTGAGGCATGTCAAAAATATCTAGCTTTTGGATTTTTTCTTCCCCTGTTGGCTGATTTCCAACCTCATTTTTTTTCCAGCTTTGTGAAATCTTAATTTCTGACAGTTTTTACAAGCTGCACTTTAGAATTATTCCATCCATGTAGTGACTTCATCTCAGAACAGCCAAGATAAACAATTCTAGCTATTTTGATCTTGAACTCTTGATCAGTTCCAGATTTCTGTATATTTCTTATGAATCTGGTAACACAGTACCATGCATTTTGGCAACCTGCTGTTGTTTCACTTGACAGCGGTACTGCTGTGGTCTCTGGTTTAGATTTTTTTCAATTCATGTTAAAGCTGCAATGCCTCTGATTACACAAGACTAAAAGCACTCCTGAACTAGCAAAATTTAACATCTACTCAAACCCCCAGTTAATATAAAGAAAAATGCTTCAAATAACATAATTTATTGAACCATTAATTAGTGTTCTATTTTACTGACCTTTTCAGAATGCCTAAGACCCATGAAAACAGAGACTTCTTGAAAAGCAAAATACTAAAACATCCCCTTTAGTTACACTTCAGTCTTGTAATACTCCCTCACATTTTAATTTACATATTGAAAAAGAAGCAGGACAATGCTGCATCACAAAGCTGGAACAAACAGGTAAGTTCAGGCAATGATGATAACAATATTTAATATCTTGTCAAAGGTCAGTATCCTCAGGTGAGGAAATTCACCCTATAACCAGTACTCAAAAGAACTAATAGAGTCATTGATTTAGTTGCCCAGCATTTAGGAGTCTGAGTTTAGGGTACATTTTGAAAGAGAAAAGAGGAAAAAGAAATCCAAGGTAAAAACAATGTTCTGTTACAGAGTTCACACTCTGAAAGTCTCTGACTTATCTAAATCTGAGAACAGATGCTACCAGCCAAGTAGGACAAAAAAATCCAACTGATACCAAGTACACTAGTGTAATTTATGCATTCATAAAACTGATAGACACGTTTCTGAAAGTCTTTAAAGCAGAAGTAATAATGGAGCTAGTCAGCAATTTACAACTAGCAATTAATCATTCTTACAATATTCACAACATTCCGTTTTGTTCTTGCTATTCGAGGAAGTAATGATTAATTGATAAAAGTTTAGCAAGTGCACTAATAGCAGGTGCTCCTAATTGCAAACTCTCAGGGATAATTTGGTCTGAACTACTTTATGCTAATTTGTACAGTATTAGTCATAACAGTCTGTAATTTCACTTTTAGAATAACTTTTTCCTACAGTCACTATAATCTAATTAAGAATTTTATCTAGTTATTTGTATGAGGAACACTGCTGAATTGTAAATGTGGGAGCCTGATTACCATAAAAGATTAAAGAAGAGGTCCTTAAAAATATGCCCTTACCAATTAAAAGCCCTTGCTAATTAGTTTCAGAGAAAACTGTTTTAAAGTACCTTTAATGACAACATTTACCCTAATCTCATGTAGTTTGAAGCCCAATCCCAGTACCTATATCCCCCATTTTTTTCTGAACTTTCCTTTTAGCAGCAAGTACTTCTCTCAGAGGCTGAAAATCAGTGGGAGATGCTGCATTCAGGTACCTGTTTTCCATTTCTGCAGTTGTTGTGCACCCAGAAGGCTCACTCAGGTAAATGAGCTCAAGCTACTGGGCGAACGAGAGTTAGCAAACAACCAGACAAACAAGCACGTTCTTACAACAGCCAAAGAACTGAACAATGGAATTTGTTACCCAGCTGCTCTTTGGGAAAATTCTCTGTATCACCTCCTGTTCTTCTAAAACCATCTCAGCTCCCCATTTATCCCACAAACCATTTAATACTGTGTTTTTCAAGCAAACTGTGGTGTATGCCAGGATCCAGGAAACCTCTTTAACACGTGACAAGCCCTTGTAGATGTGGTAACAAGGTAAAATCAAAATATATACTACAACAAGTCTGTTTCTCCAATGCCATTTTACAGATATAACTCTTCCTACAAAGAACAAATACAAATAGCAACAAATACTGTAGTAATCTATGTGGAACATGTAGCTTTTTTGCAAGGCATTTAAATAAGAACTTTGATGTTTCCTGGACTACAGAAATACTAACGGCTCTTCCATGATACTGGATAAGGTCTTATCTCCCCAAAACCTGAAAACAAGTGATCAGTTCAAACACATTTGGGAACTCTTTCTGCATATATTCAGTTTTCTTATAGAAATCCACTTTGTGGATTATCTAACAGCTAAAATGCCGTGCTTGGTGAGTGCTCTCTACATTACTGGTTGCCCTACTGGTAAGCTGATCACACAAAACAACTGGAAGCAAGGCACAGCTAACTTCTCTCATCTGCAGCTCTTAGTAACTGGGGAGGTTTGACTTGAAACCAGAAGCAGCTGCCAAACAGATGTTCTTGCTGAGGCATGCAAAACTGTGTGCTGTATGTCTTTGACTAAAATGACAGTCGAAGTCTGCTAGCCAGTAGTTAAGCCATCATCTTTCACAAGGCTTTGGGAAAGAGAGATGCAGTATGGACTTGGTTGTTCACAAGAATTGCTGAACCTTGTGACTAGAAGGGAAAGTTCCCTTTGTTTTGCTAAGGAACTTACCTAAATTTGCATTCACCTAGGTAGTGTCCAATGACTGTAGGATCAGTCAGGTGAAAATTACAGGCCCTGAGCTCTTCCCTGACAAGGGTCATGCCATGTGTGCAATATCTAGAATTTAATATCTGAAACCAGTGTTTAGCTAGGAGCCCAGATCTGTCTTTTGTAGAACAGCTTAATAAATATTCTTCTCTTCTGCAGAAGCAGCACTTCAACTTAATGCTTTTTTCCCCCGCATGATGGTTATCAAAATAGATGCATGCACAATAGAGGCCCATTAGCATCTTTATCAGCACTGCAAGTGGGCCAGGGAAGAACATGAGAGTCTCACATCAGTAGATCACTGAATTTGCTCTTCCCCCTTCACATGCACACACTTCTCATACCTCACCATTATGGTCTGGATTTCAAGTTCCCTTGAACTTTAATGATTTATTACTAATGCACTGATATTGGGCAGAAAAATAACTTATTTTTCTCCCTGAGACCTGTCCTTCACATGGCTTGAAAATAATTGTCAACTTAGTGGCTAAAAACCTGAAAGCCAGTGATTAACTTTAAATACCAACATAAGCTCCAATTGCATTATTCTAAAACTTCTTATGCTATAAACATCTCCGTGGCACCCACGTGCCTTCCAGTAGTGTACAAAGCCACCATGACTAACATCTGTCATGTGTCATTAGTACTCTCATCCCTCAAGGGGGAAAGCATTTGCAGTGAAGTGTTTTGTTTTGGTAGGAAATTAAAAGAAAAAAACTGCACATAGCTACATATTTATCTTAGAGGAGCCAGGACCGAGGAGATGTATTTTCCATGTGGAACAGGGTATGAGATCTCTGAAGGTCCCTAGCTCTTGGGGTAATTTATAACATGCTCTCACAATGCCCCTTTTGGAAAGTTTACTTTCTGGCACTGACCTCTTGATTATAAGGATGCTACATCAGGTCTGAAGAGAAAGATGTCAAACCCAGAGCTGTCAGTTGCCTTCTAGCAGGCCTGAGCCTAAGCCATGGGTCTCTGAATAGAAGGACTGAGGAGCTGAACTTGATTCAATGCCAAGTAATAAGTCAGCAGAGTGAAGATAGGCTTGATGTGCTCTGGGAACTCCTGGGGAAAGGAGACTCCTGTGCTTTTTGGAGTTTCCAAGACTCACAAGGCTTTATGGTAGAGTCTGCTGAGCTTACTACAAGGGCATTTATAAATTCCCCTGCTGGCTGACTAGAATCCCTGCCACCCAGCTCTGGGTTACCTTCTCCATCTATTGTCCATCTCCACTAACTGTGCCACACTGAAGCAGCATGGCAGGGTAGTTGGACAGCATGTTTGGTCACATGGGAAGAGACAAGCAGTGTCCATCACCTTCACAGTAGTGCCCCATCCAGTCCTCTGCAGGCAGCAGCTGGCCAAGAACTGGGATTGAAAGAGTTTGCTCTAGTTTGAAGAACAGCCTCTCACCAGTGCCCAAGACAACCTCAGACCAGCTGAATTGGTTAAGCTTGGAGAGTGGTCCTCAAAGTCCATTCTTTAGATTCTTCTAGAACTGCAATATGAAACTTCAATTACATTATCTAAAACTTGGCCAGGAGTATTTTTTTTAAGGAAATGTCTGAAAACTGGTCTCTAGCTTAGCAATGCAGGCTCAACCTAAAATTTGACTAATCACTTCATTACATGTAACTTCATTACATGTTGGCTTACAGGACTGTCCTTGAAGACCTGGAGTGATACAGCATCATCCATGACAAGGAGAAAAGCCACCCCAGATGCTTTTTTCCTTTTGCTCCAGACACTCTCAGGGATTTCCTGGCTGACATCTCCTCAAGAGCCAGAAGAGGGTTTTGATTCATCAACATATTTTTAGTCTACCTTTACCTTCCTTCTGCATTGGCTTCAGACAGGAACACAGCAATGCATCAAACCACTTTTAATCCAGTAGCCAGCATCAGAACACAGCAGTGGCTTATCTGCCCAAGCTTTAGCACAAGCCGACTTGCCTGTGCTGGTGGCTTTGCTCACATAGACATCATGTCTAGAAGAGATCCCTGAAACACCCAAGGGCCAGCCCACCCTGCTGCAAGGGCTCAAACCTACTGACATGCAAGTACAAGAAAGGTCAGAAGTCCATTAAACGCTTGCTCTTGGAGGCTAATGCAAGAAATGGAATGAACCCATTCAAAATCCCAATTTAAGTCCCTGCAAGTTTGTCACAGACATGGACTATTTTAAAGCATGTTTTATACAATAAATACATTGCAAAAGAAAAAATGCATACTTTTTTGTGTGCCATTATTTGGTATTTTTTATTTAGCTATTTTATCACACATGAACATTTTACAGTTGCACCTGTGGATGGTGTATAGTTACTGTAGTCACAGAAGTACTAAAATACCTTTAAATACCTCCATGGAGACATCTTTTTCCACCTCTTTGGTACAGCTGTATTTATAGCAATAGCAGTTGCCAGTTTTTCAAGACTGGTTACTTGACTTATGATATTTTCCATATTCCATGAAATGTCCCTTATTTAATATGCTTTACTGTCACATTTTTCCTCTTCCAAATTTTATTGGTGTACAATATATGGATAACAGTGCATAAATATCTTATTCTTAAAACAAAGAAAATCCTGTTCTTGGAATGCAATAATCCTGACAATTAAGAGCTAAAAGTCATCAATGGTAAGTGTGGACATAACCTCCTCTCCCCTCACAAAATTTTGGTAGTGACAGACTGAAGAAGCCAGGTGCACTAAGGAAAGAAACTTTTCTTTTTAAAAAGCTGACCCTAAAAAAGCTATTTATATTTCTGAGAAGAAAGCTGGAAAAGGATGAGTTTGAGAGCCTGCACAAACCTGCAGCACAGCTGCTAGCATACAGCAACCAACCAACGAAACAGTAAACCACCACCAAACACCAATCCTGCTGCCCCAGCTGAGTTTGTAAAACGTCTCTGCTACCACTGAATCAGTAATCCCATGATTTCTCTACTTTGTTTGAGTAACTTCCTCAAAATACAAATGGAAGAGCCAGTGACTCCAGATTATAAGAAACTAATTTTTTCTACTCTATTTTACTGAACTCTGATTGTAATCATATTTATGTACAGCATAATGCAGCTCTGGTTTCAGTTCCCAAATGCCTCATTTTTAAAATGTTCAGTTTTATAACCTTGGTGTGTAGGACTTGAAAACTGTGGAGCTTGCCAAGAATGGGTGGACAGTTCATCCACATCCTCCAGAGTATGTACTATGTCCCTTTAGGACACCCCACAATGTGCTACATTTATTACTAGCTGTATTAACTCATGCTTCACTACTGACATCATACCATATAATGCTGCCCTCTCTCAGTCCCTGCTGCATTTGTAAATCTGCCCTTCAACATCTCCACTCTGCCTTATCTGAAATCTCAGCTGCATCTTGCCTTTTTAGTTCCTCATCAGTCTCAGGAACTGACTGTTATTACAAGTTCAGGAATGCATGTCCAGTCAGCACACTGGAAGATTCTTGAACTTGGAGCACCAGATGAGTCATTTTATGAGGAAGTCTGGAGAGGGACTTTTTAACAAGAGCATGCTGTAATAGGACAAGAGGGAACAGCTTGAAACTGAAGCAAGGTAGATTTAGACTAAACATTAAGAAGAAATTCTTCCCTGAGAAGGTGGTGAGGCACTGGCACAGGTTCCTCAGAGAAATTGTGGATGCCCATCCCTGGCAGTGTTCAAGGCCAGGTTGGACAGGGCATTGAGCTGCCTGGTCTAGTGGAAGGTGTCCTGCCTGTGGTGGTGAGCTGGTGACCAGATGATCTTTAAGGTCCCTTCCAACTCAAATCATTCTATGATTTCAAAGTCTAGCTCTTGTCCAGGCTCACGTCTTCCTTTACAGATGCCTCTTTCACCTTGTGCCTGTTTTGATTATCCTAATTCACCTACAGGTGATCTCTCATTACACACTTACACCACCTAATTTCTTCATTTGGTACATCAACTCTCTTCCTGGTTTCCTGGAGTTCACAGCAACACACATATTCAAGCTTGCATCTTATTTTCCAGTCAAATCCCAGTCCTACTACTTTTAAATCCTTTGAATGGATGATCAGTTTGGATTAAGTTTCACTAGACATACTGTGCAGAAGAAAATGGTGCCACAGGAAAGCTCTTAACATACAATGACAAAAAAAGAGAATCATAAATGTGTATACCTGGATATTCCTCATACTACCATCCTATCAATGTAATAAACATGCTCATAAATAATCACAACAAGAAATAAAAAAACCCCCTGTCTCTTTCTGGTAGAACTTTTCCTGTTCCAGAAATGCATATTTGGAAAGAAACCATTTCCTTTGTGCATGACAGCTCACAGACTTGCAGCTCATTGTTGCCATCAAACATGTATAAGACAGTTGAGAGAAAAAGAATTCCTGTCAAGACAAAGATTAGTTAATGAGTTAAATATATTTATAAAGTTTATGCAGAAACTGGACCCAGTCCAGAACTAATATATTGCAACATCAGTATCTCACAATATGGACAGGGTTCACATGTATTACATTTCCTCAAAGTATGATTTCCTCAAAGTATGATTTAAAATTTATGATTTTTATGCTCACGTGCCATTCTGTCACACTGGTGCTTCAGGTTTGGCACACTGAAGGCAGTTTCTAGTCTGGAGCACCACTGGGTCACTTTGGTCAGTACTTCTTTGTATCTACCACTGCTGAGTATGTGTTATCTGACTCCTACAACAGCCATGGCAATCCAGAGTCACACAAGGTAACATTCCTTGCTGCAACAATTGGGAGCCACACGTTCTGTGAATTCAAAGAATAAAGATTTCTGAATATCTGACTTGCAAAGGTCTCTCCTGCCAGTATTAGACAAACTTTTAGAAAAGCCCAAGATTTCAAAATATGGTCAAGAAAAGTACTAAATATTTCCTGTCTCACCATGGAAATGAAAGAATTGGCAAAATGTCTTTAGCTCAGAGTGCTGTAAATCAGGATCCTGAGCTTCTGGGCATTTGGGGCTGCAGTTCACACTAACATACCTTTCCATGATTTATACGTCCTCTGTGTAATGAAAGTAGTTTGGGACAGCTTGATCAGGCCCCCACCACCCCTGCTCACCTCTCTTTCTCTGGTTCTACTCTCACCAAATAAACAAACATCCAAAAACCCCCTCTCGTATACCTAAAACAAACCCCTGAAACTCAAACCACCCTGACTAGCTACAATTACTAATACAAGGTTTTTTGATGTAATTCTAATTGTGGTCCATTTTTGTAGCACTTGTGAATGCAGCAGCTCTTTCTTTGGGCTGACACACTGAGATCTACAATGCAATGGGCTTATTCTAAAAGATTTTGGTTTTACTTGGTTCAGTAAAAATTAATAAAAAAATTCCTTCTGTGAAGAAGACACCTCCCTCCTCAAATCTTCCAACAAGCATCTTAAAAACCATGTTGTCTGTCCTTGAGACCCTGAAAGGGACTTTCAGGTAAAGAACTGAAAGGATCTTATGAATCCAGTTTTAGAAGAGCCTCTGTTTTCCAATTCAGTTGCCGTCAAAAAGAATCCATTAGTAGGATTTCTAAAAATATATTGCATTTGGATACACTTTGATTCCTACAAAGTTAAAGTAAGAACACTAGATGAGTAGATCTCAATCATACCCCCAGAACACAGAGCTACTGGAGAATATTAATCCACCAAGGTTTTTCAAAGAGCAGCAGCACTATCTTGCCCCACTGAGAAACTTCACAGAAGATGATATAACTAAAATACTCTGGTGGGATAAAAATAGTTAATTTTTGCTCTTGGAAAAAAAAACAACCCAAAACTGAACTACCACAACTACCATAAAAAAAAACTAAAAAAAATTGAGCTTGAATGCCCCATGACTGTTATTTAGCAGGGTAAATACTTGGATAGAGTGCTAAAACTTCTCTGAAGGAGTCTGAGGATAAAGCTGCCACAAACACATGCCAGACCTAGCACTACAGACCCTTTCTTTTGCCATCTCATTTGAACCCTGTAATGTTGGTACTAGTATATAGTAAACAGGGAAAAGTCAGCAACTAGTCACAAAACTCAGTCTAAAACTTCTCATTATTTCTTGCCAGATGCTGAAGATTCTCCTGTCAAGTAAAATTTTGCTATTTCAAACATTGTTTTATCAGACCTAGCAAATCCACAAGAATTAGTAGCTGTTCGCTGGGATCATTAGTTGGTTTTTTTGGGTGGTAGGTTTTTGGATTTTCTTAAGTGGCTTTTTCCATCAGCAGAACTCAGAACTGACATCTGACTTCAAAGCAGTTTAAAGACCATTAGGACCACACTGTGACATTGCTGAGTCTAAATTCCAGAAGATATTTGGATGTGCCTATTACACCATATAAGCTCTCTTTATTCACATTTCTCAAGTCATTATGCATACCAGGACCAGCATAGACAGATGTCTCAAATAAAGGATGAGGGAAGTATAGTCAGTTGGATAAAACACTCAAGAGAAGACAACAGATGACATTATCTATAAACAAACTGGCATTGTGAGCTGTACAGTGGGGGTGATCAGAAACTATGCTCACTCATTTTTGGATATTGTCAGACAAGTCAGCAATATTGTTTTACTCAACAAAAAAGTTTGAAGATCTCTGTGGGTGTCAGATAGGTATTAATAACTTATGGGTAAACATCACAGGAAAAAAAATAAATTCTGGCACTCAGCCTCTCTTTTTGCCAGGAAAGAAAATGATTGAGCAGATGGTTTGTTCAGAAGCTGCAGCCTTTAGGAAGAAGCTTGTTTGTAAAACTGAATATATTTTGCAACCAACAAAGATGTGGAAATTTTTGTCCTAAGGAAGTTTTCACTGATAACAAGAGGACAGGAAAGTCAGCACACTATTCCTGTTCAAAATGAGTATCTACTCTAACTACTTTTCTTTTTTTTTTTTTTTTCCTCTTAGCACATTGTGGCAGTCCAGTGCAACAGACCATAATTAAGCATCTTGACAGGTTTATAGAAGTCTTGCACTCAGACAAAGACCCATGTCATCATATTTCTACTGCAGTGATGATGAATATGATTAGCAGGGGTTTTTGTGGATGGGAAAGTTGTTTTCTTTACGTGCTCCCCTTACCCTTGGCTGCATTTGAGAAGTAATTTCCCAATCTGCCAACCTGTATTTTGTGGTACAGCCCTGTCTTTCAGCTCTTTCCAGAACAGAGATTAAAAGTCAGCATAACTAATTAGCTTGTAAAAATATTATGGAGTTTTGCACACAGCTTCATGACTATTTTCTTCATTAAATTCTGAACATGTGTCAGGGGACTGACAAAATCTATATAGGTATATAAAAATATACATAAAAAAATGCATGCAGATGATCATCATGGGATCCCAATATCACCAGGGAAGAAAGTGGCCTGCTAGGACCATAGCCAAGTACCATTGCTTAACTGTTCTGAGCACAGATCATAGCAAAGGCCTACACACAACCTGTACATTCATTTAAAATAAAAAAAAAATAAAATTAAAAAAAAGAACATTTTATCAGACACAGATCAGAAAAGAAGCCAGTGTCCTTTCATGAGTCTCCTGATGAGATGGAGCCTGGCTTTGTGAGAGCTGACTCAATGCATGTACCCAGGTACTCAGCCCAAACATTACAAGTTCGGGGATTTTCCTTTCATGCAAATTTTTTCATTCCTCTTACTTATGACTTGAGTTTATCAGAGGCATATGATTGTAATTAGCAAGACACCATGCCCAAGAAATCAAGTTGCAGTGAGACACAGGTTGTATTGGCTTGACTTCAGACTCATTAGCTTAGGCTGGGTGCCATAATAAACACTTTCATTGGAATTCCAGTAAATTCAGACCATGGAGGAAAAACATAATTGTTAAGACTTTGCAGAGTGTAAACAAAAACAGTGCCACCAGTTTTTAGCTTACAGCTTATCTTGACAACCATTGTCTAAAGCCTGAGATATTTTGCCTGTTCCATCTGTGGGAGGAGCTTGGCCTTTTCACTGGCAATAGCTGTACCAGGAACCTGTGCCCAGCCTCCATTTATTTGTGTCCCAAACATGAACAATGTTATTCCAGTCAGTTCATCTGGAAAACAGGAGAGAGAATGACTAGGAAGACAATTCAAGGATTCCTAGCCAAAAATGGAAAATTCTTTTCTTTGCTGAGGACAAATGCTACAGTTTTGCACTCTAACTTTAGGTCTTCCACTTCAGTCATGGTTGAAACAGTGCCTGCAGAACAAGGTTGGTTCTATTCTTCTTTGAAATATACAGTGCTGCAGAACTACTGTGTGTTCCCAAAAATAGAGCCCAGGCTGAAGGAGGAATTACAAATCCTAATAAAATACCTGAAACCTTTTCTTTCTTTCTATTCGTCAAGAAAAAAAAAAAAAAGTGGTCCTTCCAGAGGGCTTTTTTTCCTGAACTATAAAAGCAACAGAAAATATGTATAAGAGATGTAAAGATGTAGGGAGCTATAAACTGCTCATATGCTTTCCCCCAGCTTTAATCAGAGGGGAAAACACACACCTCTTTGCCATATTTCTGGGCTGCAGGAGCTTTGATGTCAGTGGAGCTCTGCCAGCTCACAGCACCTCACACTCCAGCCAGGGCCCCAGTGTTTGTGGCAAACCCGTGGCCACTCATAACTGTCCTGCCAGGCAGTCAGAGCTTCCACCTTCCTTTCTGAAAGTCTGGACTCACAATGCACTAAAAATGAGCTGAAGTCTCATTTTGAAGTGCTAAGCTCACCCTCCTTTATCAGATCTGAGTCTTGGAAGGCAGTGGCCCACAACAGGTGGTAGTTATCCAAAACAGCCAACCATTTGGTGTCCTCCCCTCCTGGGAAAGGGAATAGAGAAGGAGACAAAGGGCTGCAAGCAGAAGAAGGGAGGCATGGAGAGTTGCATGAGAGCAGGCTGACCATTGGAAGCCTTTTGCTTTCTTGCTTCATAGGTGCATGTTTGCACTTTGGATGATAAGCTCACACAAGAATATTCTGAGACCGGATTCTGCAGTTGGTGGCCTCAGTATGGGGGCGACTTAGACCATGTCTTGTGGCTCTTATAAACTCAGTGGCAAAAAAGTGCCTGAAAATGCTGGGGGCTTGATTTTCAGATGAGGGTGTTTTCACATGCCTCCTTTTCTCTCAACAGAAACAGGGTACCCTGCTAAATTGGAGACATTTCTTTTAAATGAAAGGAGGGAGCAGCAGAAGCTGCTTATAAGAAAGAACAGACAGGATTTGTAATGTTCATAAAGCCAAAAGCTAGGAAATTAGATAAAAGAAAACTATCAGGGTTATATTCTTATGAAGACTGAAACTGAGATTGAGAAGTTCTCTAAGTGAATTATGATTTACTGGATAACAGATACAGAAAAATTTCACTACTACTACCTATAAAACTGCATTGGTTTTTTATCAAGTAGCTCTGTTTTAGCCCATCTAGTTGATGAACATTCTTCTCAACTAGCAAATATAAATGACTTATGGGGATAATATTTCAATATATGATGACATTGCTATACCTTGGATTCTTTTAAGATCTGGGTTATTAAATATTAAATATCAAAGCTGTAAATTATTGTAGCAGCTTTATACAACTAAATTAAATTCAAACAAAACCTAATTTCCTTAATCATTGACTGTAATCCTTCAGGAACATATGCTATTAACTCAGCTACAAATGGCATAGAAATTGTATGACTTCAGTTAAATTATTTTATATCAAATTCTAATCCAGGGCAGAGTCTTCAGTAAATCTCCTGCAGGGATTTTAATGCTTCTGCAATCATATTGGCTCTTTACTAGAGAGCTAATCTTTTTATACTCTGTTTTTTTCACTCCTTTATCCATTTCCTTCACACCCTTACTGAGCTATAGCTAGTACCTTCTATCACATATCATATTTTGAGAGATTTGGCTTTTCCCTCTTGAATTTGATCAGCAATAGTTAGGCTTTCACTTAAGACAGAATTGGATAGGTTTTTTTGTTTCACATGTATGACTAAATCATTCCCATTTGTTTCAACATGTATGTTAATTGCTACTTGTGGTGATCTCTTTATAAGGCTGTCATAATTATTCACAGTTTGCAGTCAAGCATTGAGAAAGCAGAACAATTTTCTCTTCTTTAAGAACCCTATGCAAGTAAAACTAAACAGATTTAATTTAAGCAAGAAACTTCCTTAGAGACTCAAGACAATGACTGCATAATAAAGAAACAAACCTTAGAGCCCTAGGAGGTAAAAGACTTGAAGAAACCTCCAGAGATCATCTAGTCAGCCCTCTACCCCAAGTGATCAACTAAACTGCTGTCATCCCTGACAGATGTTTCCCTAAACTGTGCTTAAAAGCCTGCAACATGGACATCTCTCTACACAATCTATTTCAATGCTTCACTGTCCTTCCAAGCAAGATATGTCTCCAGATATTTAATTGCTTTTTTTTTTTCCCTTTTTACCTCTTTAAGCCTTTTACTTCCTTCCTTCCTTCTGCTTTGGGACTGGTGAACGGGCTATTCCTGAAAACATGGCCACTTCCACCTCCCCTCAGTTTTCTTTTCTCTACACTGAATGATGGTATCTCATTCTTTCTTCTGAAGTCTTGTCTATCTCTGGACATTCTATGCTGTCAGCAATCCCATGGAAAAGCATCACTAGAATCAGGGTAGTTTAGTTGAGGTTTTTCCCAGCACCAAGGAAGGCAGAAGAAATAACTGAAATTTGGCACAATACAGGTCTGTTTATACATCCCAGTGTGCCTCCTTCACAGCAGAACACTGCTGACTCACATTGAATTTATGACCCATTCTCATCCCTGGTCTCTTCCAGCTTAATACCCTATAATTATTTCTTTATGAATATTGTAAATCAAATCTTCAGAGTCTCTTGAACTGAAGGTAACTAGCCATTACCCCCAGATTTCACTGCCTAAAACATCTCATTTTGTAAGCAAGAGAAGTAAATTCTGAGACTCTTTGTTCAGAGCTCGCACAAAGAGAAAAAAACCACCCTAAAACAGAACAAAAATCACTGCATATTATCACAAAATCTCACAGAACTTTTGTTCTGGAATTCCTCCTCACAGGATTTCCTAAGCCCTGCACTCCAGTTCAAACTGGAGTCCCTTCAGGTGCTTGAACAGGGGTCTTGTGATTCTATAAGCACTGCAACCTGACAAGAATGTCACTTCTTGTGACTGAACCATTTGTTTAAGTAAGTAATTTCCTACTATAGAAACTCTCCTGCCCTTCTCCTATGGTTCCTCCCTCATTGAGCCAAGGTAGGGCAGCACTTCAGGTAAGACCCTCCTAAGTACACAAGATGGACATTGGCAGGTTTCAGCTCTATCTACTTGCCAGTGTGATCCTTCATTTAAGAGCAGCATGGCACTGCTGACTCATGTTCAGCTTGTGAACCACCTCCAAACCTAGTTTGGCTTTGGGAACTGGTGCAATTTCACATTTCTGACAGTTATGGAGTCTGCTTAGTGCAGTCATCATAGCGACTCGACCTAAAGGCAGGAATTATTCACCCCAAGCACAGAGGTCTTGTGGCAGATTTTAAAGTGCCAGATTCCCTATTCCTGCAAAAAGAAGGTCACTGCTGCTGGGGTCACAGTAATGTTTAACATTTCCCAAATGCATCAAACATGCTGCAATTGGCTGTTACATGGCAGAGCTGTGCAGTAGATCTTGCCAAGGTGTCTTGGATGAAAATCCCACACAGTGTGATGCATGTTCACACCCCTGTGTCCAGGCTTTGCCAGAGTACAGCAGCTCCTGCAAACATTAACTCTCAAGGGTTCCCAGACACAGACCAGAGATTCCAGAAAAAAACAAAAGGGACAGAAAGAACGAAAAAAGGTAGGGAAAAGGATATATCATTAGTAGAGCTCTCTATACAGACAGACACAAGTCTTGCTTTCAGCTTGGATCCAACCAACACTACAACCTACTCCAGATCAATTTCTTCAGACATCAGAAAGTCTCTTCTAATGCAGCCATTTCAGGTCAGAGCAAAGGTCCATCTAATTCTACTGTCTGCATCCAGCATTAGACCTAACTCCATCCTCAGGGAAAGAGTACAAAGTTTCTCCATCAAGAATTCTCTAGCCCATAATCAACTAGCCTGACAAGTCTAAGATGTAGATCAGTAGAAACTATGAAAGAATTTAATTGATGGAACACTAGCACATATGGAGTCATAGAGAAAAAAAAAATCCTAAAAAAACCCCTTCTATAAGGTTCTGTGAAGGAGTCAGTGCTTTCCCATACTACAGTGTACATCTGTACTCATGTTGGGACTCCACTCCCCCCAGCAATACCACCCCCTGAGGGCTTCTGTGCCACCTGGCTGTCCACTGACCAAACAATTCCCTGGCAGACTTCCTAGTCACGATATGTTTGAACAGATAACAGACATTTTAGTTACTACGCTTTATTGCTGATTGTCCCTCACACTCCTTCAGCCAGCCTTATCATGTTTGTCCATGCTAGAGTTTATAGTTTTTTCAGTTTTCTTCAGCTGGACAGCGTTTCAGCTTTCTGAAGGATGCCTTCTTGCTCCTGCAATCTCACCCTGCAAATGCTGGTTTCTTCTCACACTTTCTCAAGTTTCCCTTGATGCACAGTTATTATCTCTGCACTTCCCATGTGATTTACAGAAGCAATATCCACACTCCCTGCAAAGAGTTAGGTGTTCCATCTGTCTTATTTTCAACATGCCTGCTGATCTGCGTCTAGTTTTCCTTTTTGAAGCTATGCAGAGCAATGGTAGAGAACTCTGGCTTGTCTTACTCTTGCAAGGATGCCAAATCTAAGCACATTAAGATCCCCCTTTCAGGGGACCTCTTCAGCTGTTACTCCCTACATCATATCCCATTAACCACTCAGGATTCAAGTTAAGCATTGCCTTCATGGGTTCCTAAACCAGCCACTCCACTTAAACATCTAAAAATGCACTCTGTCAAGTCTGGATGCAATATTTACCTCTTTTAGGCCAAAGAAATGAAGCTGTTCTTGAGTACTTCCCCCTCTACTCAGGCTGTTGTGCTGCCATCATGGTCCACCACCGAGTAGGTAGAATCAATATTGTATCTTCTTCCTACTTAATTTTGGGACTTTTACTGATGTGAAGTTTGGATTATTCATTGATGAAACTACCTTGTTAAGCAGTTCAGCTCCCACATGTCTTCAATATGCAGAATTACTCAGCTCTCAGCAAAGCTCTCTGCATCCTTCCTGAGCACAGTATCATGAGAATGTTGCACCTTTCTTGCATCTTTCCAAGTTTTGTGACATCTATCTGCCCCATAAGGTTCTCCATGAACAATAGGACAAACCAGCTCCCCAAGTCATTTGACATTAAGCACACCCACAGAGGAATATCTTGTTTAAACAATCTCTTCGATCTGTCTGTTCCTGGTTTCCTCTTCAACTGCATTTGACCTTAACGCCAGCGGAAGGACTGTGAACCAGCAGCACCCAAGGCACGATATGGCAGGGTGGCTATTGGCAGAGATTATCCATAATAGGTCCTTGACTTAAATTCCTTTTCCTCTGAGCGTGAGGAGCTTGATTTTGTTCCTTCAAAAAGGCATGCTACACAGTCCATTTATTTACTCAGGCATTTCCCTAGTGAGTCATCTCTACTGTGGAATGGACTTTTGTTTTCCTTTTTTTTTCTGGGCAGGGTTAAAGTAAAGTAGTCTTCCCTTATCCCCCACCCCCAAGGATATCAGCTGGCCAGCATCAGCACTTCATAAAGGAAGAGGCTTGGCTTTGCAGTAAGGAAAATTTGGATCTTAGCAATTGAGGAAAAATACCTTCTTAGAAAGGTCACAACTCTCAGAAGAATATAATCTCATGTTTAAATAGAACAGGATTGTTTAAAATTAAATCTAGGAAGTTAGGACCTCTGAAACACCACAGTACTTTACATGGACTTGATTCTACAACTGGCTATCTCAATTTAAGTGCTTTGGCAGTAAATTAACACAAAACTGGAAAATCACAGTACCAATCTTGATCAAGAAGAAATTTTTCTTTGGCTACCCAAGTGTAAATTCTGATACAATTTATAATCTCTATGAGAAACATTAAGGAAATTTTAAAACAAATTTTGTACTTCGTACACTTTCCCACAGGATACAAAAAGTCCGTCTAGAGGTAACTGACCTAACAGTCAAACTTTAGTACATTTTTTGTATATGTTTACCAATTCAGTAAAATTAGATAAACAGATAAACAGCCTCTGTTTACCAATTCAGTAAAATTAGTGTTAGCCCAGATTTCATCCCTGTTTCTGGAGTTCTGCACCTAGCCTGCTTCTTAGTCCTCAAGCAGGGTGTAGATCATACAACAGAGTGGTTTGACTAGATTTCAGATTCTGACTTCTGCTGCACAAGGGATTTCAGTATTGAACTAAGCATACGGGTTCTGCTTTCTATATTGCAATACTAAACAATTCTAAAGCTCCCAAACATGAATTCTCTTTCAGGGAGAGCAGAAAGAGGGGTTTGGTTTGCACTCTCAGAAATGCAGTGGAGCTTTCAGCAAAAATAATTCAAATTAACAACGTGCCTTTCATTGTGTCTTTGCTGGAAACGCAGGAGGCGAGAGCAGCAAGTGGGGCTGCAGAGCGATGGTAACTGGGCGAGAGGGAAAACCCCGCCGTGCTTGGTCCTTGAGCCGATGATAGAGGAGAAAGAAAGAACGCTCCCCACCCCTGCCTTGGGCCGGCCAGGGCTGTTCCGAGCCTGCAAACCACTGCAGCATGGAAGCGTGTCTTTTTTATTTTTTTTTAAATTTTTTTTTCCCCTTCAAAAAGTTTTCAGGAAGTCTGGGGGAGGGGCGATGCTGTTTCTTTTTTGTTATAATGGGCCCCTTTGTGGAGATGGAGGAGGAGAAGAGATCTGTGTGCCGGCGAGGCGCAGGCTTCCCGGTGCCTGCCGAGGTAACTCGCCAGGACTCCTAAGGCGGCGGGCCCCGCGGTGCGGGGCGAGGGGAGGGGGTGCTGCGGCATGGAGCTGATGGTGCTGCTCAATGCCCTGGTCACTCGCCTGCTCTTCGTGTTGCACTCACTCATCGGGGTTTGGAGAGTGACTGCCGTGAAGAAGGAACCCAAGTACTGGCTGCTGGCACTGCTCAATCTTCTCCTGTGCCTGGAGACAGGGCTCACCCTCAAGTTTAAGCAAGGCAGAGGCTACAAATGGTGAGCATATTCCGCCGGAGCCCCTCTTGCTTCTTTGCATGTAGCTTGCTGCAGATCCGAAGCTGCCCCCCGAGAGCAGGGGCTGCCCTGGCCCCGGCGCTGCCAGGCGCTCAGGGATCGCGTTTGCTCTCCGGCTGCTCCCGGGAGTCAGGGATGGAAAGCTGGTAGAGTTTGGCTAGTCCGCTGCCAGACAGAGGGCTTTCAGGAGGGACAGTTGTACAGCAGACTACGCGGGAGCCACTCTGTGCGGCTGTGTGTGTCTCTTGCTGCAGTCCAGCCGTGGGTGCTGTGGGGCTGCAGCGGGCTGGGGGCACCTCCTGAGCCCCAGCGGGCTGGGGCTGCGCTGCAGGGGCACAGCGTGCGGAGGGACCCTGCCAGTGCCCTGCATCTTACACCCATCCTGCCGTGCCCTGCATTGCACCTCCTTCCCTAGGACTGTATGCCCCTTCTCTCCTCCATGCAACAGTGCTAACACCACACTACTGCATGAACCTAAACTTGGTAAAAAAATAAAAGACGAGTAGCAACCACTCTTTTGATACAGCAAGAGTGGCTTAACTATTTGGATTAGAGAGGCTATTCTGGAGAGGAACTTTCATGCGTGAAAGGCTGCCCAAGAAATGAACAAAAAAGTTAGTCATAGCAGAGCTTGCCCAAGCACATGGGGTTTTACATGCACCTAAAGAATTACTGCTGTCATCTACAGCTCATCAGCGCTCAGGCAGCCAAAACAAAATGCTCTGTGAAAAGGAGGCAGTGATGTAACTAATTGTCAAGATTTCACTAGGACCTTTTATTGTTAAAAACTCAAACTGCAGGCAGGCCTTGAGACAAATCCAGGACTAAAGAGCCCTGGAGTATTTCCATGTTCTTAAAATCCTGCCCATTGCAACCTGTGAAAGTCATTATAACAGAAGGAGTGTTGTGTGACAATTCACACAAGAGTTCCTGGCTCTAAATTTGAATGCAATAAAAGCAGTGATGAAGTCTGGGACACTGGAAAATTGAACAATGTCAGAGCCCCAAATGCAGTTATGAGACAGGCAGATTGAACAGACCCAATTCTTTTGGGAGAGGAGGCAGCAGCAGAATCTTCATGAAGGAACACTTGCAATGGAGCTTTTGAAAAATCCAAACTAAAAGAGAAACCAAAAGTAGATCTATGTTAGATGCATACATAGAAGACTGGGATAAATTTATCTAGAAGAAAATTTTGAAAATGGATGTGGTCCAGCACTTCAAGCAGCAAAATAAAAGTACATATATAGGTGAGAGTTGTAGACAAATGGCCAACATCTATTTGCATCAGGATAATTTTCTGCTCCAGTGGAAAACAGTCACAGGACAGATTTCATCAGCATTTGTAGAAACAACTCCACAGACAATCACCAATCCAAGCAAGGGGCAGACTATGCAGCAGGACTCCTGCCTCAAAAACCCTCATATTCTCTGTTCATTATTGACAGAGGACTGTTACTTATTACACCAGCATAAAACATTTAATGGTACATGTGGAAAAAAAGTCTTCTTGTGAGCCTGGCCATGTAATACTTCCTCTAGATTGCTCCTTCTGAAAGAAAGGCAGGGTTAAACCTCCTGAAGTCTCTTGGCCTGATGTGGTATCATTAGCTCAGTATTCCAAACCTGCCAGCTGGATGGATTTTTCATGTGCTGAAGTCCTACATGAAATACTGTAAAATGTTAGTTCTTCCATTCAAATGAGAGGTGTGTTCTCTCCCAAAATAACCAGGCTAAAAACCCACACAATCGCTAGCCTTTTTTTTTTTTTTAAGGGGGAAAAAAACCCCTAACAACAACAACAAAACCCACTGTCAAAACAAACAACACCCCCTCAACCCTGAAAAACAAAAAAAAAACCCCACAATTAAAACCCGAACTATCTTTGAGGGGATAGTTTGAAATATTTCGGAGCAGTTCAGCAACCCAGACATTTCACTAAGCAGCAGGATATTTTGTTTTCCTCAACACTTAATCTTCACTAGAAAAGTCATGATTACCAAAATAAAGGTACATTCAACATAGGGACAAACAGTAAATGCAATGACATTTGGCCAAAATGTTGCTGCAGTTGCATACTTACAAGCAGTTTAAATTCATTGCAGAATGAGCCAGTGGCAGGATAGAAGGAACCAAGCAAATGTCCCGAGTTGGACCCCACTGCCCAGTCCATACTGTAGCATGCAGAGCTAGATGGCAAATTTGTGGCATTGCACCTCATTACCACTCCAGAAGTACAGAATTGCCAAAAAAACTCACCTCAATCAAATGGCATGTGTTTAATAAGAAAACATCAGCAACTCACTCTCACAAGAATCACTACTTCCAGAGTCATGAAACCTCTCCATTACTTCTGAATAAACCCAGCTAAAGAAGCTGTAGATAATAAAGTTTCATCAGCATCAGTTATTGTGCTGGTTTTATTTGAATAAATGATTTTTGTGGGTGCACTGGCATTTGGTCAGCACCAACCCATCACAGTTATATAGAAGATTGGCAGGGAGAGAAGAACTAGAAAATTCTACCACTGCTAGCACAAGTAGGGAAACAAGGCCAAGACCCATTTTCATAAACCCCTTTTAAATGCACAGCCTGCAACTAAAAGATCTCCTACTGAAGCAGTGCTTGTTTTAGGCAAACTGCTGCTATTTCTACCTTTTCTGTGTCAATGCACAGGATTGTGAGCAAGCATCTTTATCTCAGCATCACTCAGTGAAGTTACTCAATGTATTAATTCACTCTTCATTAAATCAGAAAGAGCATGTTAGCTAAAGGCTAGTTAAATACAGCAAATATTGTGATAGAAATACGAACAGCCAAGTGCCTTTGGTCAGTTCTTTAAAAAGAGATTTTAAATAAATTTCCATATATGAACCTTAGGTGAATGTACAGATAAACCTATTATTTATAATACTCACACAGCACGAGCAATCCAGCAAGAATAGCGATTCTAATTTGCACTTACCCTATTTCTTAATATCCCATATGGTAGAGGCACAAGATACCATATATCCAAACATTATCTGTGTTAGAAAGTATTTATGATGTATCGTAACACCAAGATATCTTTTCTTTTCCTCCACAGGTTTTCACCAGCAATATTTTTATATCTGATTTGCATAGTACCATCACTATGGCTACTAGAAATTCATCATGGGACTCAGGTATTTATTACGACACAAGATGGACTAGTTTGAAATTGATGCATTATTTGATGGGTTGGCTTCAGGCACGCAGACAGAAGTCTGCTAAGTCTTGTTCCAGTTCTCTTTCATATTGGTGGGTGTCCCAGTCTAGGTACAGCTATATTATGACTATTGTGCACTTCCTAATTATCAGATAATAAGCTTCTTTGCTAGCTAAAAATGAGACCATCTATTTATATTTATCTGAGGAACAGAGGACTACAAATTGAAAACCACAGCCTTTCACCCCCAGATTACCAGCATGAATCTTGCTCACTAGGGTAAAAGAACGTCATTGCTTTAGGGGCCTTTGTAAAATAAAGTGAGTTTCACAGTGTTTAAAAGCAAATGCCACAACTTCAAGCAAGTGAAAATTGGGACAGGTATCAGTGAAAGGGGTCTTAAACTCTGATTACGTCATGTTTGCTGCAACATAGGAGAACACACAGATTGTTAAAACAGCTGGCAATACATCTGACAAGGTTTATATCCTTCCTTTCTTTGTGCTGCATAATAATCTAGGAGACGGGGGAGCTGGATTCCAATTCAGGACTGAAGCACATGGTAAAATTTTAAAGGGGAAGTGTCCTGGGGTCAGTTAGGGCCAGAACAGAGCCACTTCACCCAACAGGTCTCACTGAGCCAATCTCATGCAGGCTAGTTTCAAGTCCCTATAGCACTTCCATGCAGTGAAAAGGAAATTTTGTCTATGCCTAAGAGTATTTGCACATATGCGCTGCCCTACATCCATAGCAGTAAAGGTTCTGATTGGAACAAGAATAAAAAGTAACAGAAGAAAATACATAAATTAGACTAAGAAGACCTAGTGCTTCATTTTCTCCTTTGAAACATTGTTAGAGTCCACAGAAGCATAATCAAATATTCAAAATTGTGTTTACACTAAAAATGCCTCAGGCTTTTTCTAAATACAGCAGCAGGAATTTATTGTCTTCTTGTTTTCCCAAATCTCTTTAAACAGTCACAGACAGGTAATGTGGATATTGAGAACATTTGTCATAGTTAAATCTGGTCCAAGAAACAGGCTAATTCTGTAGTCAAAGGCAGCAGTTTATTTCCCAAAATGATGTTAGAACATGGCATACTTTGTTCTTATTGATATACTGCTATGGTGAATTAAAGAGGGAGTATATCAAGTTAACAGCTTAGTTTATACCTGGAGAGATAGGATAGAGAGTTCTGGAAACACACAATCTAACAGATTCAAAAGCAATACCTCCAGAAGGGGAACAGCTTTCCTAACAATTAATCTCAAACACAGCACCCAGACTAGCACTACTCTCAATACTAATATATTCCTGGGATTTCATTATTTAAATGCAAACAGAATAGGTAATTATGTGGTCACTAGATCCACACTTTTAATATATACACTATGGAAACAGTGTGTGGTCTTAAGGTAGTAGAACTTTGATCTCATGTTGAATCCTTACCAGGAAGCATCAGCTGCTCGTGTCAGTGCTGTTATTTAAAGCAGGTGCTAATAAGCAGTCTCTCTTCCTGAAGACAGAGACAATTCTGCCTCTGTGTACTGCAGAACTGGGCATGTAATACCATTCATATATCAAGGGTGAAATACTGACTGCATGGAAACTACTGCTTTGTGGTAATGTATTTGGGGAGGAAATATATGTTTGGGAGAGATGATAAAGTCAATTGAACTACAGAGTGAAAAAATTGCTGTCTGCTGTCAAGCAAATTGAAACCATTTAATCCATTAAAAAACTCAAACATTCTTTCATAATAACATTCCGTATCTCAGGGCTCTGTTACCTTTGTAAATGCCTGGTGTGCCACTGCCACAGAAAGCAGTAACTGGCCACCTTTTGCAGGGCTTACCCAACTGCCAGGGCTGTAGTTGATGCAGGCTTCCAGTCAGGAATGAGACAGATGCTTGGTAAACCTTGTAATTATTTTTAACCACCTTAACTTGAACACTTTGGGGATGTAGTGAATATTATTGCCCATTCCCTCACTTCATTCTGAGGTGGGATTCTCTTACCAGCTAAAATTATACCATAATAAGCTCCTCAAATGATCTTACATCTTTCATCATTCCTTCCTTGCCATACCCTTTACATTCTTCAATTTGGAAAACAACTTAGATAATCTTTTCTTCATGTTTTACATTTCAGCTTTCCTGTATGAGCAAAATGAAGCAGTCAGGAGTGCTTTGAATTTCTGACATCACATGTGTTTCCATAGTGACAGCCACACTGTTTGCAGCAAAGCACAGACAGCAAGCCAGGTACCTGTTGCTTGGCAGAGGGCCTGCTCCAGGGAAGGGCTAGACTCTTCCAAAATGTCCTCAGACTGACAGCCTCCATGCACATTAATAGGTTGAGGGTACTCCACCCTAATATTAAAGTGTCAATTTTACACCCCAATGCTGGCCCCATTATGAAAAGTTTTAGCTAACCTCAGATTTATTTGAAAATAGTAGATTGTGAATAAGGTGTAAACAGAAATTGCCTGAATTAGTTTGGTGTTTTGGGTGTCCCCATGCACTGGCAGTGAGTTTCTCTACAGGCCACACACTGGCACATCACCATGTCATGCAACAGCATTTCCATTTTGATTAGATGGCTTATGAATCAGGAGTATGTAAGCTTCATCTTAGAAGAAACAAAAGAAAGTAAGCAAGTCAGAATTGATACAAAATGTGTACAGCTTCTTCCTGTTTTATCTTTGCACAGAAAAAAACTGAAAACAAAACCATTTCTATTTAGCTTGGTACACAGCCAACACTTAGGACTAACTGGGGTCTAGTAGTAAAAAGGCAAACCATGTTTATCAAATGCCTGTGAAACAGTAAAACAATATTCACTTGCTTCTTGTCACATTCCCATTTAGTCATTGCACATCCATAAATCAATAAGTAAATCTGCCTGGCATCAACAGTCCTATTTACATGCATATACATGATGTAAATAAAGGCTCTTCTCCAAATTTTCAAGTGAACCACTTCACAATCACCACTTATTAAATATTCAGAGAAGCACAAACCCTAACAAGATATGAACATACTTAAATGAAAAAAACAGAAGCCTACTTAAAAAAACCCAAAAAACCAAAAAAAACCAAAAACCCCCAACAAAAACCAGGAGCTTACTTAAATGACTGGGTTTGCAGATGCAGATTTCCATTTCCTGCCTGGAAGCAATTGAGAAGAGCTATGGACTGGCCCTGAGCTTGCTATTCAGTCCAAGATCATGGAGCCTTGCTCTGAAATGGTAACCCACTTCTCAGCTGAAAGTACTCACAAAAATGACATAGAAGGAAAGACACCTACCAAAGACACCAATAATGTGAATTAATTTTCTTAGAGGTATTTCCTGAACCTTTGTGCCACTAGAACAAGAGAAAAAGAGCTTCTCTGAAAGCCATGGCATAGTTTCTTCTGCCTTCTTCTAACAGTCAAGCTGCTGAGTCCTACAGCTCCTCAGACTTGGATGTGAAGTTCTGTACAGGCTCATGGCTGCTTTCCTGTTATCATGCCAGACCAGGCGAGGGCCCAGAGGGGTGAGCTTAAATTCAGACTTAATGACAAATCAAAGGCTGTCAGAGTCAGCCTTCCTCCTCCTGCACAGGTTAGTCATCCCTTTGCCCTACCCAGGCTACTTGCTGATCTTCACTTAGTATTCTGGGGTGGTTAGGACAGTTATGTGATATTTTTAGGTTGTGGTCTCCTCAGCTGTGTCACACAGCCAGTAGAAGTAATTCAGCCTGACTTTGACCTTGGGGTGGGTCTCCATAGACTTTAGGGTTTTTTGGTAGGCAGCAGATACAGATGCCTCTCCAGAACACCAATTAAATTTCATTTCCAAAATATCTTTTGAACAAGCCGGTCCCTCTCTCTCCTTTAGCTGAAGGGCAAACCCAGGGAGATTAGCCCTACAAGGCTGTAGCCGGGCAGAGAGTACCAGCCCCTCCATCTCACTGTTTCCATGCCCAGAACTTTAGACTAAATGGAAATATCATCTTCCCCACATCTGTGTGTCAATCTTTCAAGACTCTCACACCCACTGTTCAAATAAAACAAGCATTCAGCTTAAGACACTTCACTGCCAACTCTAAAAGCAACAAGCACTGACATTTTTTCCAGATTTTTCAAGTCACAGGAAATTTATCTTTCATAAGGTCAGACAAGAGGCAGCATTTACCCAGATACTGAACAACATTATCAGAGACCAAGCAAAGTATCAAAGTAGAATCTGAAATTTCCTGAAAAATGTTGCTCTGATATTGGCAGGCTTTATGCTGAACACAACTACTCAGTATGCTCTCGAACACATTCCAATTGTTGCAGAAAATCAATCCCCATGCAATAAAATGGTGGGGGGCCCAGTGGAGAAATGCAAATCATCTGCAATTCTCTGGCAAAAATAGGACAGGATAAAAGTCTTCAGTAACAGCATGGTTTGATTTTCTAATTATCCTCTTTTTATTACAATGGAGAGAGATGTCACAGATTGTTATGAAGACAGATTTTGGAGCCATGCCCCCCAGCTGCTCCTGGGCCAGCCTTGGGTGTGAAGGTAGAAAGGCAGGACAGTGCTGCAGACAGAACGTGGCCCCACCACTGATGTACTGTAGTTGGAGTAACGGTATGTTTTAGCCAACACCCAGTTTCCCAGATCACCATGTACTTGCAGAAAGTAAAAATACCTTTTATTCTATTTCAAAGGGATAGGCAACAATACAGGTCTAGTTCTCTTAAACAGTTCTCTTCATTTCACCTCTCACCCTATGAATTTCCTTACAAAATAAGGCACAGCAGGGGCTGGAGAGATGGAGGAGGCAACCCAAATATCCTATCTCATTTTCAGCCTTGAGGAAAGTCATACAGAAAAGTGAAGCAGTGACATTTTTAGAGAGCTTTCCCTGGATAGTAGAAAAGAAAAGCAGATATTTTGAGAACAAGTTGAATATAGGGCCTGACCATGACCAGTTTTTACCATATTTAACTGCTTTAACCAATGACAGACCATGTAGGGAATCCAGTAGCAAGTTCAGGAGAGCTGCAAGCAGATCACATTCACAGGTGCAGACTTAAGAACACAGAGATGTCACCCACTCATTGGTCTTTGAATTTGCATCCTCCTCTGCAGTACAACCCTGTACTTTTTCAGGAACCTACCAACACATCCCTCTTGTCCTCATGAGAGGCATTCCTCCCTTCTGAAGAAGAGGGGAATTACATTAAGAGTGAGGACCTTTGTAAACATCAGATACCCTCTGCAGTTCAGCAAAACAGGACACTCAGCCATAGAGCACATCTGCTCCCTGGGTAGGATGTTTACACGTGTATCATGTTTTTGTTCACAACAGTACTGTGGCAATGAGCCTGGGGCTGTTCAGGTCAATGTCAGCAATCAAGACTTCAATCAATCCAGAGAGAGCAGTCATGGAAGTGAGGGAACTGATCATCACATCATTCAAACGGTAGGGCACCTTTTCCTGTTTCTGGTAGAGATCTTATGACAATTACAGATAAGCACCTTGTGAGTAAAACAAAACAAAAAAAGGCAAACAACCCAGACATGTATATTATATGTATTTGTAGTTCAGAAAACCATTGTGAAAATACAGCATGTTGCATACTAACTATTGTTGCTAAGACCAGTCTCTGTGTAAAGAAGAGATGGCCCTACTATTCTCTTGCAAATATCAGTAACTGAATTTAGAAAGTGCCTGGGTAACGAGTCTGCAAAGCATAATGCTCAATTGAAAAATGAGAACAGGAGGAGCAGTACACAGAGAAAGACTTGATATTCATTATCCAAAGATTGCAGTAAAGTGCCTTTTTAAACTAGGCCTGCCAGATGGAAATTATTTGTTCTCATACAATGTGAAAGAGAACAAAAGCAGGCTCAAAACAAATAGTCTCTGACGGTATGTCTAACATCAGTCTCCTGAAGTTACAGTACATTATTGTTGTCTTTTAAACAGGCTAAAGTCTTTGTCAATCAGCTCTCCACAATCTGTGAGACTGTATGGACACTGGCCCTCCACCAGACTTTTCTACTGCTACTAGTAGTTGGGAGATGGCTTCTCCCCATTGGAGTTGAAATCACCCGGGATCAATTGTCTCAGCTGCTTCTCATGTTTGTGGGAACAGCAGCAGATATACTTGAATTTGCTAGTGAGACCTTGGACATTGAGGATGTTCGGTAAGGATTTTTTGCTGACAATATTTGTGTAATGTGCAGTGTTCAGACTGATAAAACTGAGTTTGCCATAGAAAGCAGAAGGCTACATTGAAGGGCTCTGTGTGCCTGCTCTTGCCTTTCCCTCTGTGAAAGTCCTGTGAGCTTTGTTAGGAATTACTCATGTGTTGCCAGCAGAGAAGCATGTCACATCATCACAATGAAAGGGTTGAAAACCAAAGGACCAGCCTGACTGCCAGGCAGCATCAGTTCTTACAGGAGCTGAAACACTGCATACACAGTAAGCCTCCTTCAGGTTAATGAATTGCTTCAGATGGGCAAGGAAGCAACTAGAGCTGGCTTAAGTGATTCATTATCCAAGTTGCTTCGTTGGTTATCTCATGTGTACTTCATGGTAGAGTGACAAAGTGTTCAAAGATAAGAAGAAAGGGAATGGCAGAGTCTGGTGTGAATTTTCAACACTGTGATCTCTCCCAGTGAGAAAGTAAGCTCACCTCCCCCTCACACTGCTGAGAGATGAGCTGTGAACATCCATCATAAAGAAAGAAATTCATCCTCTCTAACAAATGCTATTTCATTTTTTTGTAAATATCATAGCAAGGCTTTTAGAGCAGGAAAAGAGTCCTTCCCACTTGGCAGAGAAGCTTCATGCTTGCAAGGAACGTGTAATGACTACAAGGGTAAAGATATCCCTCTGAGCCACAGAGTCTATTCTCATATGCTTATTATTATAACATTAGCTTCAGATATTTAGTGTAATTACACAGCTGGAACATGTAAGCCTTAACAGCAAAAATTCCATACAAAAAGGTGCTTCTGTTTTCCTTAGCATTGCACTGTAAAAGCACATATAAGTAAACCAATCACTGTTTCACTCAACTACCTTTCAAATGACATTCCAAACACTACAGGAAACATTTTTGTGATCTCATAAGGAAACTGCATCTTTATTGTTATCACTTTTTCCCCTCCCATAGGAAGAATTACGCTCTCATAAATGCAATTCTTGCTGTATGGACCTGGAGTATGTTACAGTTTCCACTTGATCTTGCAGGTTAGTACTTGCACACAGACAAGAAAAGATAAAAAATGCTCTTAAGTTTTTGCTGGTACGTCTTGTGGCTGTGCACACACTACAAGCTGTACCAAGGACTTCTGGTGGAGAGGAATTCATATGACAACAGCTTTTGAAGAAAGCTCATTGTGGTTTCTTTTGAGGTAACACTTGTTTCTGGCTAACCTCTGATCTCTCTGATAGAGCTGTCTACTTTCAGGAAAAGGAAAAAATGATTGCACTATTGTGTTGCTCCAGTTGCCTGTTACTGCCTTAAACTTCACTATGTGAGCTCTCCCATTAGAGCTGGTGTATTATATTATGCCTCAAATTTGGGTAGGTCCTAGACCCAACAGAGAAGCAGGCACTTGTGAACCACAGAATAGCACAGCCAAAAGCACACGAGAAATTACCTATTCACTGGAGCCCTAAAGGACCGTATGATGTTGGGACTGTACACTGTTATCTTAATCTAAAAGGGCCAGCTATTCAGCCAGCTCAAGGCTGTGTTTGTTTCTGGGCAGAAAGGGCTTCTCCCTGGTCAAAAAAAACAATGAAAGCTGACTGGAGCATCATTTGTTCTAACCATTTTGGCCTCCAATCACAACAAGTTTGCAACAACTATAGCAGTCCAAAAATGCATTATCCTCAGTACCATCTATATAAAATAGATTTCTAGGCTGACACACTGACTAAAATAATAAATCAAAAATTCCTGAAATATTATTTTGTTCATTAGTCTTTTCTTCATGGACTGTGCTAGGCTTTGTTTCCAACCAGGAAGTTATGAAAGTATTTCAGCATTTCAGCTCAGCAGCTCACCTCCTAAAAAATCAGATGCAATCACATTTCAGCTTTATCATAGCTAAAATTCCTACTACTGCTAAAATATATTCTATTAAAGATGCACAGCAGTCAGGTTTAAAGAAACCTCAACCAACCAAATAAAAAATATCCTATATACATCACTACCACACAAATAAATTCAAATAGCAGTTAAACAATCTGTTCATTTTTTTCCTCTAGCTGTTGCTTTTCCACTTACTTAATTACATTTACCAGTTAAAAATTAAAGTAGTGAACACCTATTTCCCTGAAATTACTATGGGTACAGTTCATTTTAGGTAGTTCTATACAGTTGCACAGATAGTACTTTTTGTTCAAGCATCAGAATGTTTATTCACACATCAAGCATGACGTAAAAGAAATATTTTAGGCACTTATGATTAGACTACAGCAGTGCAGTTAGGACTATTAAACAGCAATGGCACAGAAGCATATTAAAAAATTAGCTGCTGCTGAAGCTTTGCCTAATGGATTCAGCAAATTTCTACATTTTACAACTCATTTTCCATTTGAGTCTTATCTCTTTCTCCCCCCACCCCAGCATTGATTCAAACAATATAATTCTTTTGGCAAGCTGCAATGTTTGGCAGTTGTTACTGCATCACAAGTAGTGATGTTTTTTAAACCAATGAAATCTCCCTGTCCAAGAGACAGGTTAATTAAGCTTCATATATTTCCATTATACACAGCCAAATTTACCCCCAAAAACCCTTCTGATGCTTCTTCTCTGGGCATTACACCATAGAGAGCATTTGAGCCCACCACCACCTTTACAGCCAAGGGGAACTCATGCATGCAAGTTCCAGCAATTGTGTGAAATTGATATCCACAAGGCTAAGAACAAGTAACTGTGCCTCAAGTCTTACACGGCAGAGAGAAACCACATAATGCTCAATATTGCCCTGCACTGACAGGCCTTGTTCTTACTATGACACAAGAAAAAGGCAAGGATAGTTCACTATCTAGTGAACATTTTAAAAGCCATGTCTTAGCATGGAAGAAAGTGAAGTGCTACAGCACTGGCTGTTCCTTTTCAGCCTGTTTTTTTCTTAAGGATGCATACCAGTATGGCACGTTGATTTACCAAATAAAAGGTCTGGGGAAGTTGTGAAGAATCATTAGGTGATCTATTTCTGCCTTTTGTTGTAGAAGTGTATAAATACTGGTATGTTTGAGACATACAAAAGGGGAAGTGGTTTTTAATCCTGTTTGTCAGACCACATAAGTGCCTCAGGTGAGTTCAGTGTGTTTTGCTGAAAAACTTCCCAGAAAATGGATATGCTGTATGTTGCACAGTTTACAGGTGAATGCATTTATAATCCAGAGTACCCTGTATTGTGAGAGCCCTTTAGGCCAACCCTGGGCCCACTTCACAAAGTTGTTTTAACATGACTGTTTTCCTTGCAGTACAGCACATTGGCTGCAAACCAAACGCATCGGCCAGGCGGATCCCCAGCCTGCTGCTGTGCAGGTACAGCGCGGAACTCTGGAACATTGGCGTCAGCCTTTTCATACAGGATGGCCCCTTCTTCATTGTGCGTTCAATTCTGATGGGCCACTTCAGAATATTCAATCAGATGCTGGTATTTTTTACAGCTAAGAATATCTTAGTTGTGACTCTGCAGTTGTATCGGCTGGCAGTGATCACCTTAGACTTCCGTAGCACCGTTCTGCAGAAGAGCAGGAAAGGAGAAGTCTGTTGCTGCCCATGTGAGCCTTATGAAGCTCGTGCTCATGCTACTGGTCGCCAAGAGAATGAAATGAAAGAGTTTGTTGCTTTTCCTCCAAAAGAGGAATCCCAAGCTCCATCAGAAGATCACTGAGCAGTTACTGACTTAGAAGAGGTTGCATTTCCCACAGCTTCTTCAGAAGAGCTCTGTTGGTTTCTATGATCAAATACATCTTGATTGCCTAAGTCATCTTTTCCATCAAGAGAACATTAATTTCTTCTAAATTGCAGGGCAACTTTCTCAAGCAAATTCTTAGAAATGGGACCTTTTTTAAATCCATTTATATGGTGGGTTTTGACTAGTTCCATATTATATTATTCACAGGGATTTTGTAGCCATAGTTTGTAGTATCAAGAAAGGTTGGGAGCACTAAGACTGGTTTTTACTGTTGGTGGCACTGTGCTGACCTATGTACTTGCATGTATTCAAGTGGAAGGACAAGCTTTTCCTTTATAGGAAGCACAAAAGCATTGAGCTCTACTACCTACTTAAGAATGGTAGGGCTCTAACTACAGTGTGATGAACAATATGTTTGCCATGTACGGGAGGAACTTCTGCAGCAACAACTGTGCAGGCGTGTTAGTGCTGTTACTGTGACATGAGAACATTGTTCATTCCAGAAATTTAAGGAAACCTTCTTCAGATGTTACCTCATCTTTGGCTGGATTCAGTTAAGAACTGTGCAACACCATGAAACTACATACAAAAGACTCTTATGACCTGCCCGGTCTGAATAACCTAAACCTTAATAAAGGGAAAAAAGCAGTCCCCTGGATCACTACAAGTCAACTGCATTTGCTACAGGGATTTTCTACAGAGTTGCTTGCCTTTCTATTTCTACAAGTTAGAACATACACACAACACACGTGGACAAAACCTCACCAAAATATTTGTAAATACTTTTTTCCTCTTGATTTTACAGTTCCATTTTTACAGTTGAGACAGTTTTTTAAAAGCCTCCATTTTGTATGATTTTTAAAAGCGGCCTGCCCCAGATATAGAATCTCTCTAGAAAGAAGATGGCACTGCTGCTCAAGGCAACCTAAGCCAAAGGATCCAGGCATGCACTTCATGTTTCGCAAAGCACCACAAAGTCCCATGAAATAACCTGAGAGATTGTCTGGTCTGGTGATTGTCAAGATCCATTTTTAAGAAATGGCTAATAATTAATACCTTACTGCTTTCACATTTGGAGTGAACAACATAGGCCCCAATTTCTCCCAAGAGCACACTTGAGATCAGTGTAAGATCATTTTCTCAACTTAGCTTAGAGTCGTTGAAGGTTAGATAAGAGATTTTTGAAAGTCTGCCTAAAAATTATATTCTCACAGAAAATGGCAGGTGCTTTTACAGATTCCTGCATCCATTCTGAAAAAGAGCAGAAAAGCATATAGAGTGACCTAATTTAGGTAATTTCCTATATTACAACATCCAAATTCAGCCTTATGTTTTTAAAGCCTCAGCTATCTGAAAACCAGGGTCTGGTTGCAGGAATGAATGGAAGTGTTTCTGCCATCATTGCAGCAGTCATATACTTATTTATCCACAGCCTGATAAACAATGACACATTTATTCTTTGAAAGATGAACCTGTTTAAAAAGCCCAAACACCAAAGATGTGAACATGTGTTTATACTTGTGAGTTCTTACTGTTCTATGCAGGATAAGACCTTTCCATTATGAAGGAAGGAATGCACAGCCATAAGGAACTATCACATGCTTCATAGCCCTGTCTGCCATTTATACAGCAGTAATAATGTGCAACATCTCCTTCTCTGCTTATTTCCAGCCTTTTTCCAGCAGCAGTTTTAAAAAGCCAATCACTACTTGTCATGGTGTTTTGAGGTAGACATATGGAAAATGGAATGCAACTTCATTTCAGATTTTAATTCAAGTCTAGAGGTAAAAAAGTGACAGTTCTGATGGTGATCTGTGCTGTCTAAAACCTTTCACACCAGGACAAATTTAGAATGAATTTAGAATCACTTGGTAGAACCACAAGACAGCTCTTCCTTGTGGATGCAAGCCGGAACTACTCATATTCATTTTGAGTTTACCACTTGCTGATATAGTAATTATCCTGTTAAAAGGATCACTGCTAATTAATTTGGAGTGTACTGAGCTAGCTAGAACATCATTCTAAATTCATCAGCATAAAAATTGCAAGGATGTACTTTTTTAAAACTCACTATTTAAAGTCTTCGTTCAGCAACAAACTGCCTACTAGACTCAGCCTGCAGCAAATGCAAGATCCCCTGGGGTCAGCAGTACAGAGACTGGTTACAGCAGGAATATTTCACAGCAAACTCTATTTCCTGGTCTTCAGGCTGTTCAATTTTAAACAGCAGTAAAGCTTCTAATCACATTTATGGTGCTAAGAACTCACTCTAGTGTTAGGTGGTTACGAGATCCCATCCTCATTCACTCACAGAAAATACAGGCCAGGTCCTCTTCATGTTTACAATAGAGTAGATTTGGACTTCCCTTTTCCTCCCCACTATTGCAGTGAGGGCAATCAGATTGCTTAAAAACAAAAGAAAATCCAAACTAACAAAACAGTATTATAAATTCCCACTTGGGTACAGAGGGGAATCACATACACCAGGTAGCAGTAGGAGTGACATGCAGCTCCGTCTACTTCACTGAGAAGCCTGGAAATGGCAATTAAAAAGTCTTGTAACTTGTATGTTTTGGGCAGAGCAGCAAACCTCAGTTGCAAGCCCTCCTCAGTTTCCTGTTGCAAGTGTTTGGAGCAGGACTGCAGGTTTGTGTTTTGCAGCAGACTGTTGGAGGCAGCTGCAGCAGCAGCTGGCTGTGGGGAGCCCTGGTGCCATCCCACAGCCTTCCAGAGCTCTGCACTAGGCAAGGGGTAGACTGGATTCACCTGAAGATCTGCCAGCATCTGTGGTGTACCCAAAGATGTCATGCTTGCTCTGCAGGAAGAGCTGCAGTAAACCTTCAGATGGGGAAAATTCAAGCCTCCAAAATGGAAGAACTTCAGAACATTTATCTTAACCATTATTTACTCAAGTCAGGAGAACACATTAATAAATCTGTTCTGCAAATAGATATCTGACCATTTACTGTTATTTATTCTGGTTGTTCCTGCCTTGTCCTTCTAAATTATTCCATATTAAACCTCACTAAAATGTTTTACCACTTGTCTTTTTCTGAGCTAAAATGTATTCCTCCTTTCTTTTGGACATGGGCTTAAATAAGATCATAGCCCTAAGCAGGAAAAACAACAAACAACAGTGATGATTTTATTGCATTCCTGTTGGTATTTGTACTGTATTATGTTCTCTGTGACCATGTGGAAATGGAAGAAAATGTGCAATTACTTTTAAAAAATTCCAACAGCATTTTGCAAATAAAAGGCAGTTACCTCAGGCATAGCTGCCAATTTATTATGTGAGAGCTGACTGTTATATGTTCCTATTAATTATATCTTCCACATGCTGCTTTTCCTTTCCATGCTTCGTAAGTTAATTACTTAGGCCAAATTCTGACTGCTGCTGTTGCTTTGAAAACCCACAAGCAACTGCAGCTAATTTCACTCTGTTCTGGATAGATTCTTTATTCAGAGCCTTTGCCTCCAAGTATGCAAGTCACACTGCAATCCCCAAGAGGGTATGTTTAATATCTGCACACAGGAGGCATTGTAAATACACACAAATACATATATGCATTTAGATACCCTCACACACACCTGGAAATGCCCAACATACAGCTTTTATTTCTATGGCAATCTGTGAGACTGCTGGTAAGAATACTCTGCAGATGCCTCCAAAACACTTACACTTACAGCAAATACCTAAGCATTACAAGTATCTTGAAACTTAAATACTAAGCATACCATACGCTGAACAAAACACTGATTAAAAAAAAAAAAAAAAAAAGTTCCCTGGAATATATTCTTTCCATGCAGATTTCCTCAGTTGAATGAAATGTACCCAAGCATTAGTTTCCCCTCAAAAATAAAGTTTTTGGGTGAATATTAGAACATAACACCAGCATAAGGTGTTTAAAACTGCACAATGCTGTTTCACTGATGCTGTGTCAATGGAAAATAGGCAAGATTTGAAATCAGCAGGTTAGAGAGTCCCTGGCCCCTCCGTCTTTGGATTCAATTTTCCACTTTTTTTCACAGTGTTATATGAGGAAGGAAGTCTCTCCTTCCTTACAAGTGAAAAAAAACCAGATCATTCCTAGCCTGTAGAGGTGAGGCAACAAAAGAGGCTCACAGTGGCAAAAGAAGCAGAGATGTTTACCCAAGATTGGTCACTGCACCAGCAGGGAATACAGCAGTACAGACCCCTAATGGAACAGATATTAGTGACTTGAGATAACCATACATGAGCTGTGTTCTGAAAACTTTTCCCAGCCCTTCAGAGCCAGCACAGGAAGGGTTCTCAACAGCCAGCTCCACTCCAATACCTCCACCAAGGTGTTATGACAGGAATTCCACTGATCCCAAGTCTGTCTTGAAGGCATCACCGTGCAAATTTTTCCTAATTTGGTCTCCTTGGGTTGAGTCTTTTCCCTTCAGATTGGGCAAAAGGCAAGGGAGCAAAAGCAATGTAACTACAAAAAGCCCTTCATTTATTTGCCTAAACCTTTACCTCACCCTCTACATACTGCTCTTTGCTCATCCACATTTCTGCCTGCTTTTTGGGCCCACCTTCCAGATCTCAGCACACAGACAAAACATGCTAAACACTGCACCTCCCACTGCTGCCTGCGAAAGTCTTTACAAAAGCACACAAGAATTCAGGCCAAAGATTAAGAGTAGCCAAGCCTATTTCTTCCTGTTAAAGATGAAAGCTATCTTCAGCTGCCAAAGCATTTCCTCCATTTGTTTTTAGCCTATTACAGAGAGAAGAATCTTTTCCTGAGTAGTGTCTCTGTGAAGGACTAACTTATTGGAAGAGCAGCATCATTTCCTGCAGCCCTATGGATTATCTCTTTCAAACTGTAAGGTCACCCAAAGTTTAAAATGAGACTGATAGGTAAAGATAACAGAGTTGAAAGGTGGTACAATATAAAAGTGATGACCTAACCCAGCATTTTTAATTTTGGGAGATGAGAAAGGCCTCCAAGCCAAGTAAAACAGGTCTGCATGAGTAGCATCTGTAACAGCAGCTTGGAAGAAGTGAACTAAATGTTGCTCTAAAATCTTCAGTCTCCTATGCATCTAATTAATATTATCCTAAAATAATCAGACAGAACGAGTATAATGACAGCTAATACCTAGGCCTCACAGAAGATTCCAGAAGAACATTAGAATATATTTACAGTGTAAAAACTGGTTGAGTGTTGCTGTTCTTTCATTTTATATTATTCTGAGTAAACTGATGCTTCACATTTGAAGAATGTGCTTGGCTTAATTTTATCTGACAACCTGCCTAAGTGCTTCACAATTTCATTCCCCTGATAGAATTCACAAAAAGCTTGTCTTTCACAACAAACTTGGTAGAAGCCTTGTTGGAGCATCTTTTGGGATTGCAAGAGACAATGGGAAGCTCAGCAAGCGCAGCACATGACTCAAGACAGCTGTCAGACACCATAACTCACTGCAGGCCTCATCCTGCCTTCAGTAAGCATTCACAATGCCACAGCTGAAGAGCACTACTATGGCTGTAGTATTACTAGAGAAACATAAAGACAGGGCTTATTTTCTGAGGCAACCAATTAGAGCATTCAAAAAGCACTTTCCAAAAAGATTTATCACAACTGCCAAACTAAAATACTGTATTTCACTCTTTACAGGTCAGCTCTGAAGCAGTTAGAGACTGCTTCAGTAGTCACTATGGGAGGTGGCTTTTTTGTCTCCTTTCTCCATCCAGATTTCACATTGAGGTGAAATCTAGTTGTCTTAACCCAGTAACAAACCAATGCAAGTTAACATTCTGCCTTAGGAGCTGCATATCAAGTCTAACTTTAAATTTAAGCTCCATTGTGGCAGAAAAGACAGAATTATTTTGTGGTCTAATCCAAGGAATACTAATTCATTTTAAAAAACTCTTACAATCAGAAAAATGAGAGAATGCATAAGTAGGATTTGCCACAGGGGTAGCCTGAAGCCATATGCCAGCAAGTTACTCTGCTTGTATATTATGAGAATTTTTATCCATCTAATCAATAAGAAATGAGTAGTTACTATGGCAATTTCTACACTACAAGGTACTTGTGCTGCAGTAGAGTATGTTCTAGAAGCACAAATACACTTGCCACTCTGTTATGTAAATTTTTGCACCTTTTACAGTGTTGCAGTACAGTGTGTAAGCTAGAGAACAGTGAGAACAAAAAGGTGAGAAGAATATAATGAGTTAAAATATAGTGTGGTTGTAAAGGATGGCTTGGGAATTCTTAACTGACAATAACAGATGCCAGGTTAGAGCAATCCACAAACATTCAAACAAATCAACCAGCGATTTTGCAGATCTTTATTTGAAATAATGTATAATGAAACTAAGATTTCACTACTGCATTTCCTTTTGATTACCTTCCTCCAAGTTTAAACTAATGGGGCTAGAGAGTAGTCTCCCTTATACCACCATCAATTCATACTAATATTGCTTTCAGAGAACAACAATACACTGCAGTAGCCTGATTACAATGAATGTATTCCCTTCGAGCACAATACTCAATAACCTCAGAGGGACTGCTGACACAGAACAAGCATAAAAATTCACTCTTGAAATACAGACTACTGTAATAGGAGCACAGGGTTCTTCTAAAGGTTTGAAAATAACTGATCCCAATAATCTTTATGAAATACACAGAGAAAATACGTATGCCTTCCATAAAATATTTATCACAAATCCATCACCTTATATTTTGCATTTTTAATTTTTCCCCTACACCTCTTCAAGATATTATCCTTTTTCAGGTAACAGAAGAAATGCTGAGGAGAAACCTAAATCCTACAGAGGCAGGCAGTTTCCTGCAAGAGCTCAGACAGGAAGAGATGCCATGGCTTAATAGGGAGACAAAGCTCACCACAAGATGAGCCAATGATTGTAGCATGAATCTGTCAAAAAACATGGTTGGGAAAGAAGCCAAAATTAGCATGGGGACAACTTCAGATGGGAGAAGCAGCCACAAATGAATGCAGAGGTCTAAGGATATTCTGAAGCCCCCAATAACTTCTCCTAGAATCCATACATATACACTGTGAAGTTACAAGTGGGTATTTCTGACAAATAGATGCACCCAAGAGATGTTTAGATTTTGATGCCCTTTTTCTGAATGAACAATGCTAAGAACTGAAAGCTTATGTGACTAAAGGTATGGGGGTTCTTTTCCACAAGATTCAGATGCAATTGTATTTTCTCTCATATAATATTACTGACTCTAAGGTTACATTATAAAGAAACACTAATTCCTATATCAGAAGGCTATGAGCTTCACTGTAGTAACAAAGACATACCCCAAAAACCTCACAGGTAGATTATAATTAAAAGAAGCAGTAAGTATAGCCCACAATAACATGTAAGTTCAAAAGAGATATTTGAAGTGGGACAATGCCTTTGAAATATGAGAAGAATTGAATAAAGAGAGACCCTACATCAAAAGATAAGCTTAGGGAAACCTTGCAAATGCTGAAAAATTCAATGGTAGTTGTCTATCACAGGGCAACAAACACTGAAGTAATGGATAAACATGAAGACAGAAATCCCAATCTCTAGCACTGCACAAAGGAAAAGCTGTTAAATTAGAGGGGCTGCCTAGTGAGCTTGCCCTACACACACCATTAGGAAGGAGCATACTAAGAGCCTGGGCTGCTTCTGGAGAAGACACAACCTTCACATTCTGCCTGCAGCTTATGCATCGCAGAAGTCAACATTTAACCTCTTGAAATTAAGACTACGTTCGGATACAGTTTTCTAGGACTCTGGAAAGGATTCACAATTGGACAATTACAGGGTTTAAAAGGGCTCTTTGTTTTCTCCCAACTGTGTTACCTCAACAGCCCACTCATCAGATGATTTCAAGCCCGTTTCCTTACTAAAAAGGACCAGCTACATCACTTTTTCCACTGCAGAAAGAGGGCATGAAACATGAGTGGTAGACTGGCCTAGAGACAGTCAACATCATAAAACTAGACTTGGAAAGTTTTTATTCTCACCTCTTGGAAGTTTACTGAGGTCCTTAAAGCCACAGAGCAATTCCTCAGAAAATATCATGTAACATAGCTACCAACATCACAGTTCAGAGGTTACAGTATTTCCCTTCAGTTTGTTAGCTGGGTACAGGAAATAACGTCCTTCTGAAATTAAGAAAGACGTAAGAAGGGAAAACTTCTTTCTTCCAGAAAAACTTCAAGGCTTATGTTTTAAAGATAGATGGAATACCATACATGAAGCCTCTTAATTTAATACTGCCTTTCAAAAAAATCTTCAGCTGATGACATTTTTAATTTGCACCAAATGTTTTTGTGCCTACTTCCATACTGCTCATCCTAGACAGAACTTTGTTAGAGCAAGTTGCCCTTTTAGCCAGCTCTGCAGCCAAGGTTCTCTTTAAAGCAGTGAAAACGGAAAAATCTGGCCTGTAAGGAAACACAACAGGAACTGACTACACATCTAAGCTACTTCTTGAGAAGTGGCTTTTCCATGGAAGTGTTTCCAATAATGAACTTCAGCAAATTTCCATTTTGCTATTTAAAGGGCCTGGCACTGTGGTTTCAACAGATGTGCCATAACACCAACTGTTCACATCACATGAAAACCAAACCTTTTTAGAAAAGCAACTTCATTGTACTTCACTGAGAAAAGTGGTACCTACGAGGAACTAGAAAAAGCAGTATTTTCACCACAGAAATGTTAGGTCTTAAAAGGTCTGAAGCATATCAGCAACTCTTGGATCTCAAATACAGTATAGCCATGACAGAGCATAAAACATGTCCTGTGGTTGTAAAACACCATGTGCTCTCCACTTTTAGTATTTTACACTCCCTACCCTCCCATTATCTAATTTCTACTGTGCAATATCTGTTTATGCTTCAGGCTCTTTTCTTTGTTATCAGGTTACTTTATTGTCATCAGAAACAATTGCTTCTGCTTGCACTACTTCCTTACCTCAGATTTATACTGCCCTCACAGTGTCTAGAAAAACAAAACAGACCATCAATTAACAACCCAATCCCACAAGAGATAACCAACAGTTTCACAGTGTGAGGAGTTAGCAACACAGCTGTCATAAGCACCTTGCAAGATCAGAGGTCTACGCAGAAGCAAAGACAATATTAAACATTACACTCAAATTAGAGCATGAAGGAATTTATCCTAGGATGAGTCATTCTTAACAGTTTAATAGAAAGTAAGATCTTGAATTGTACAAGTGTTAAAAAAAAGAAAACAGACATTATAAAAAAATGAAAATAAGTCCTTCACTGAGTCATAATGGCAGCAAGAGTAGTTAATTCTCTTCATTCTACCTTTCTTCTTCATCCTGCAAGATTACTTTCATCCCCTTGCTCCTATACAGGTTTGGTTCCAAGGAGCTGCATGGACAAGAATCCCTTGTTACTACTTTTCTGAAAGATAGGTCCCAAAATACAAAAAAAACTGAAAATAAAAGTGAGTAAATCCCACTTCATCTTCCTGCAGTTGGGAACACTAGTTAAAGGGAACAGAAGCTGTACAGGCATGCTTGTCCTGTTGGAATGCAGTGTTACTGTAACTGGAGATAGTGCTTTGTTAGGAGAAGCAAATAGTCACATGAACAAGGAAAAGGGGCTATCACCACAGAGAGGTTCTCAGCTACATACAAAACCATGCAGCTAAACCGTCTGCCTGCACATTTCAAGGAGACAGTGAGGGACCATGTCTTCTTCAAAAACTTAGTCACATTTCAGATAAAATTAAATATCATTTGCAAGTGCTTTGCTTATACACAAAACTATTGCAATGAGGACACAGGCACTGGGAGGGAAGCAGGAAAAGTAGAAGAGCACTCAAGTTAGAAACAGGGCATGCATTTATACCTTATTCTGTTAAATTAGACTACAGCAGGCAGAGATCCTGGTTAACCCCAGTGTTACCATAATCAAATTCTTCCTTAACAACAATTTTATACAGCCACGGAATAAGATATACCTCTTCACACCACCCATCTTCCATGATGAAAAGACAGGTAGGATTCATCATTTGTACTTATACCCTTGTTTTCAATTGTTCTGTAAATGGGAAACCTTCAGGACAGACTCAAAAAGGACAAAGTCCCAATAGAAAGGGTTACCTTCCCCTCTACTGCATTCAAGATACCAATCCTCCTAAATCATCCAACTTAGAAAACGGTATATGGGCCTCCCTTCTCCTTACTGTGGGACTATAGATGTTATGATTAACATCTCTCTGAGTCTGCCTTGACCAAGAGCATAGGAAAACTTCACAAAATAACCAGCTTCTGTATTCACAATTTCATTATCAGCACAGGCAAAACAGTACTTGACCTAATCTAAATGCCTACCTGCAACAGGAAGTTTATACCCTCCGAGCTGCCAGTTCACCAAGTCCCTCCCTTCCTCCTTGCAGCTCCCGGGGCTCACCTGGTGGCAATTGGCAGCTCCTTCATTGAATTCAGCAGAAAACCAAGCAGCAGAGGCAGGGGAAAGGAGGCGCTGTGCGCTGCTGCATAAACTCAGCTGTGTTGCCTTACTGCCTGATGAATGACAATTCACATAACCTAACTGGAAAGAGCCAGATCAGGAAACTATTTCTATACTTAACAATGAGGCTTGCATTTAGTGGATTGTTACTGACTTGAAACTCTCTTTTCTCTGTTGCTGACTCCCACAATATGACAGGAAGATTATCCAAGGCTATCTCTGTCCTGTGCATAACAGAACAGAACAGCAGAAAGCTCTTCAAATTTGCCTGCACTTGGAAAGCATCCCAGGAAGGACAAGCAGCAGTGGCTGGATTCTTTCCTGGTTTAAGTGAAACAAATCTATTCAAAATAAGTGCTTACAAGTGGAACAAGAGACTATGAGACACTGTTGAGAAAATGGAGTAGAGAACTGACCAAAGAGAGATGAACCCTTTCCCCAAATAGAAAACAGCACCTCTGCCAGTTTTCCATTGTTCTCCCCATGTCTCTCTATTTCCTTAACAGCAAAGAGGATTGGGATCCCACATGGTAATGACAGTGAAGACCTCTTTGGCCTCATCCACTTTGGGCTCTGACTGAATTCAAATGTGTATGGAAAAACAATTAACAAGGAATAAGTAGTACTGCTGTGGTTGGCTTGGGAGCAGAAGAATAAAAATTGCATTAAATCACCATTTTAGAGACAGGTCTGAGACTTGAGAAATTTTTTCTACGGTGACTTACAGTTCCCACTTTGGCAATTTTTACAAGATATAAAGTTCTTAAGGGCTCCACAGCTTTCCTGAATATCAAGTGATTCATCTAGTTTTCTATTTGTCTATATTTATATTTTCAGCCACAGTGAAAGAAAGATAATAGAGGCCAGAAATTAAGAGCACAAACACAGTTGTGTAGTTAGGGTCTTCTAAAACCATCCCAGTCTGTCAGGCCATAGGTGCAGAATAGTCAGTAGTGGACAGTTAGCTATTCATGCTGCCCTGAGACTACAAAAGCATATCAAGTGGACCCTCGTGTTTGGATAAACATGAGTTTTGCTAAAAAACAATGATAATTTCTGACAGTCATTAATTCTATAAAGAAGAGGGTGTTGTGTGTCTCAGCCACCAACTTCTCTGGTTCTGACAGACTTTGATATTATAATTATCTTTATTCATCTCTGTAAATAGACCACTCTTCTTTCGGAAGCTACAGATTTTTTTGCTAATTTCTTCATACACTTGAGTTTCAAGAAATGGATATGTCACTTACTGTGCTTAATCTAACAAAATTTCTTTGTCTTGCAATTTACTGAACTGAGATTTAGCACTTGGTCTAACACCCTCAGTCTCTCTGTGACAGTTGGCACTGTTATCATAGAAGACCAAGTCTAGGCCTGGGCCCCCAGTGTTCAGTAAACTACAAGTGCAAATATAAAAAGTGTTGTTATTCCTTCTCCTGAGCCTCTACCAGCAAGCAGTCTTCCAATCTGTTACAAGTGTGCAAGCATAAATGCTTGAAGTTCTGTACACAATGGTCACTGCATCTTCTCCATTCCAGAGCACAGAACTTCATCTGCAGAGCCTGGTGACCAAAGGGAGGGAGCCTGGGCAGAGCCTGGCAGGCAGAGAGGGGAGTCTCTGCACCCTTGGTTCATGGGTTAGAAGGCTACGAGATCCAGTGTGAAGCACAGCAGAGCAATGCTAAATAGAAACCACTTCAGAGGTTTTCCAAGCATGACAGGATCAGACCTGGTACAACTCACAGCCAATCGTAATGGTTACACACCTCCTGCAAATTCTTTGCAGCAAGAAAATGGCAGCCCCTCAGGTTAGCTGACAGCTATGGGGACCTCTGTCTATCATTCCATGTATCATTCTTGATTTGTTCAAGATGATTGTCAAAGATTTATGCAGAATCCAAGATGACTCATTAATTGCTTTCCAAAGATTTCCAGCATTAGTTGTCTGAGAAAAAGAACGTGTGAATAATCTTCATCTAAAGGAGCTGAACTAAAAAGCAATGTAGTTATTAGTAAAAGCAGCAAAATGTCACAATAAGACACTTATTTAGAACATGAGATTGCATCAACCACCATACCATTTGCACCTAAAAACCAGCTATGTAATGCAGCACAAGTCAGCATACACATAAATCTAAATGTGGCTAATCACATTAGTCTGTCCACACAAAATGAAATTACCTGTGACTAATACTAACACAGATGAAACTGAGGAAAATTATTTCTAGTGCAATATGAGCATCTCTTTGGGCTGCACTTAGTTTCTCACTGGTTTGGAGATGAAGACATTATTAAAAATAGGACCCTTATGCTCAACAAGGCTGAAAGCTCAGCAAGCACACACACTAAGAAATTATTTTGCCAAAAGACAAATTGTTCGATATTTTGAAAATATTGTTTTGTCCCCGAAGGACAATTACTTGGTTTGATACATATCCATGATCTCTAGGGAACTACTCAGAAACAAAGGTGCAGATAAAGACAGAGAGAAAACAGTAATGAAGTCAGATGTCCTGTGGTCCTGATGATATGCTTTCAGGTCACAAAGTAACCAGTTCTAACAGCATTTCACTTAGTAGAGATAGACACAGTTCAGAAGTAGAAAATTGGAGATGCCTGTGAAAAGGAAAAAAAAAAAAAAAAAGCTTTTTCTTTTTAAAAAAAGTAATTTATGCCATCTGAGGATGTGGCTGAACATACAACCATGTCCTCATTAAAAACTTCAGGTAAGGGCTAATAGGTGCTCACCCAGAGGTGAGTATTTCAGGAAGAGGAACAGGTACCAGTGGTTACAAAGATCTAGTGCTTCCTGAACACACATCAGCACCACTGTGGGCAATTGCTGTGTAAGGGAGTATCCCCAGCTAGTCACACATTGTGGTGCTGGAGATATTAGTGACTACCTTAGGATGTGTGATTAAAACATTATGCTTTTTCTACTTGTAGGTGTTAAGAAAGAAAGAGGGTTCCCAACCTCCTCATTTTAGCACACAGAAAGTACAATTTGATGCCACATATATTAACCACATAAAGTAGCCTTAAGAAGCAACTACAGATCCCATGACAAATGCATGTTAAGCCAGAGACAAGGTATAGTTCAGCAGGCTTTTCTGAGTCTGAACTATACTGAACAAATAAACCTTACCAAACTGTCTGGAAAATAATGGTCTCACACCTCTTCAAGCTGCACAGGTATTAATGTAGAGACAAGGAGAGATGACCAGGATGGCTTGAAATTTACATCATCAAAATTAGTTTAAGGAGGATCTAGAAATCAGAACAGATGACTACAGCCATGTAAGACCTCTTCTTTCTAAGGCCAGGAACTGAAAGAAATGTCCTAGAACATCTGTGCTGGATAAACCATTTTCCAGTACTCATCTGAATAAAACACAGTGAAATGGACTGCCTCTAGAGAAACTGAGATGTAGATTGAGTACCAGCCAATAGTATATATTTATAAGCAACAGCCTCATTCAGCCAAAGAACTCTTTTTGGATATTTTTGTTGTTTAAATGAGGAAGAGAGAAGCTACTGGCAGCCTGCCATTGTAATGTGATATCTTGGCAGGAAAACACTTTGTGTTATATCACAACCATATGGTGGTGGGAAAGATTTTTTTCTATTAAGTTTCTGTAATAATCTGTTCCTATTTTAATGCAGCCTTTCGGCATAAGACAAGTATGCTTGTTTCTCAGTTCTGTCACAGGAGTTGTTAATGTACGGCTACACTTTTATACCTAATAATGGCAAATATTATAACATCGCATTTTCAGAGGTACAATTAGCTCTTCTGTTGTGAAAAGGTAAATGAGCTCCACTCATGGAATGGAGCTTCTGGGAAGAGATAACCCTGGTTTCCCCCAGGATGGCACTCCTCTTTTTTGGTTTGGTTTTTTTTTTTTTTTTTTTTTTTTAACTCTAATGGATGAGAATACTCAAGTAGGTATGATTAAATGAGGTCTGACTTTCTTTGGTAACAGAGGAAACAGGAAGATGTGTGGGAAGTTGTCACTTGCGTTTCTGTCCTCAGCAGCTCAGCTCCATTTTAGGAACAGCAACAATAAATAGATTTCCTATTGCTAGTATAAAGTCAGAGCAAGTGAATGCTATAGGCAACTGAATCTTTCATACATTCTTAGGATAGGTTCCTGCTCTGGCCCAGCTGACTTTCTCCCTCAACATGTCTAGAAATCATCAGGTAGAAACATTAGTGACTTCAAATTTTTTAGATTCGTATGCCTGCACTTTGACTTTCCTGTTGGGATAAGCCTCTTATCAATATGAGGGCACAAATGAACTTTTGGCATATTAATACTCTCCAGAATCCAGTAGCAAACACGTTTTTTACTATTCTGCTCATGTTTCTAACTTCTGCAGTCTTCTATCTTTGCAACACAAAAATAAATAAAAGTACACAGAATTTCTTTTCCATTACCAGTAATCCAAATACTACCACAATCACTTTTGCAATCACCTTTTTTGCCAAGGAAGCTGAAATACAAGATAAGACACAGAGGTACTTATCTAACAAAGCTTTTTCCAGCACAGCAAATAAATTTCCATTAAGGGTTCCTGAGGCAGATGCCTGCAGGATCCTAGTTCAGACCACATGAAACCCCTGCAGCTTGCTGTTGCCCAGACAACTCTGCTTGCACTCCCAGGAGTGCATAAAGCAGTGGATGGCTAGCTGGATTATGCCTCTTCACAGAAGTTCTTTGGCCCTCTATGGCTGCACTGAAGCACAGTAATGAATTAAATAATGTCCCAAACACTTGCAGGCAGTTGAATGTGAACATCTATGGAGTTAGGCAGACAGAATAGTTTCTGGCATGTTTCTGACCCTAATAAAACAGTATTCTCCCCTACAGCCCCAGGGTGGGTCTTTGAGCTGTGATGTCCCAGGAGCTGTCCCCAGCCAGCAGGAGGAGGCTGGGAGGAGACCTCCTCAGCCTCCCCAACATGTGGAGGCCCAGAGAGTTTCCAAGAGTGATCATTTGCTGTATTGTGCCCACAGTTCTCAAGGCCTTGATATTTTCATAGTTTCTAAGAGATTTAATTTAGTAGGAAATGCGTAAACTATGCAATTCCCATTGATTTCAGCTCTGAGCTGATGTCAGAATGAGTTGCACTCCATGATTGAAAGGAACTAAGTCTGGCCCACATTTGAATTTGCCCCAAGTTCTTCATGATGTTGTTATGATTTGGATGCCTAAAAAAATCAGATAACAACAGAAGTACTGAACTCTGGAATGAAAACCTAAAGGGAAGAGTTTGTGAGAAAATGACAGAAAATTCTACTGCTGTGATGTGCATGATGGCAGCACTGAAGTTTCTTTATGAAACATTACCAGGGCAGGTGCAAATATTAGACTGTTTCAACCAGTGGTGCATAACTTACCTACATGTTAAAATTCAATTTTCTCTACTCTCACATACTTTCTTGCACTTCTTGGTACATAACAACCTAAGAGGTTTCTCTTTATGACATTGAGCATATGAATGTTATAAAAAATGTTTACAGCAAAATATCATCAAGAATTATTTACATTACTGCCAGCTCTTTTGAGACACTTCTAGTAACCCTGTCTTTCAGGATTTTCCTTGTTAAAAATGTCCATGCCCCTTGATAAAGCCCTTCACGCTTTAGCCAGAGAATCCACATTTTGCTAATATGATGTATTTTTGACTGACAGCATAGTTTTCAGCCTTTAAAAATATCCATATGCAGCAGTCAAAACATAGTGTGCTTGCAGCCCCTTGGAATCTTAATTCCAAGTCTGTCTAACTTCCTGTCAAAACTTACAAAGTAAGCAGTAATCAGAAAGATCTACTGTGAGAAAGAGCCAGTTTTGCAGGATCCAATGAGACAAAAGCAAAGGAGGTTATCTTCTGATTTTACACAGCAGAATTGCAAAACAAACAGTTCAGCCTCAAAGCAATGAATCTGAATTGGTCATGGTATAGCTCAATAGAGAAAAAATGCACTCCAAAAAGTAAATGAGAGATGAAAGAAAGACTTGACTGTAATTTACATTTGTTAATATGGAAATTATGAAAATAAGTAAATGCTTTTAAAAATACATTAATGGAATACACTCAGATTTACAGTTGGAATTTGATTCTGTCATTGTTTCTTATATATAATCCAACAGAACTCAAGCTGCCTAAAAAAGCACCATTATTAGTGTAACACTGATGTCTGCTCTGCCTAGTCATAAATAGCCACTCTGCCAATGACTGGGGGTCCAGCAGTAAGTGACCTAGGAGCACAGGCCTCCTCTGCCTTAACTGCCAAGCATACCTTCAAGCCAGAATCCCTTAAGTAAAGCTTTCTATTCTGCAGACCTTATTACCAGCTCTTTCCAAACCTTTGCTTGCAAGTCAGCCATAAATAACATGGAGAGTTTGCAAGGGTTCCTGCTGAGATCAGTGGTGAAATTTGCTTAAACTTTGCTGCTTCTGGGTGTGTAATGGTATATGGGTGCACTCCAGAATGGCTACAGCAATGTAGCAGCTCATGACTCCCACTGGAGACCTCTGGAGAAGTAAACTGGCATCTCTAGTCCAGGTCACAGATATAAAGGGAAATACAAGCCCACTTCGTTCTAGACATCACCAAATCAAGACATGGTCACTCAATATGTCCCTGGGTACACATGCACAGGAAAGGGAGCAGGCCTGGAGACAGCATGATAGCATGGCAGCATGCTTGTGTGCACGAGACAAGACAGATTTATTCAAAACCAACTTGTACTATGCCTAAGAGCAACTTATTCTCGCCTTGTGTTCATTACATTCTCTCTCCTCTTTATGTGAAAATGATCATTCTGACCTGCAGAAATATGTTTAATTATTACTCAGTTTCATGGTCACAGCATCAAATTTTCTCAAAGATGTCTTACAAACTGAGAAAAAAAGAAAAAAAAAAAAAAAA
>VZRH01002850.1:2463063-2483647 GCA_013397555.1 Urocynchramus pylzowi | reverse complement strand
AAAAAAAAAAAAAAAAAAAAAAAAAAAAAAAGAAAAAAGAAAAAAAAGCACACTGTTATCTAAGAACCTATTGGAATTCTTCAAGTCTCTGGGCATGCATTATGTATTCACCAAGTTTGCTGCTGGTGATGTAAGTTAGAAATTCTCCTGCTGGTTTTGATTACAGCTGCAGAGTCACAGATTTGAACACCAGTAGACAATCATTCTTCTGAGCCTGCACATAAATATAAAATGTTTCCTTTTTCCTTATCTCATAAACCTTCCACTATGATTACTTCAAAATGAATTCCTGTTTTCTTCAGATTTTCTCCACTTATCCTGTTACAATTAACAAAATGTATTCCATCCAACAAAGCTATGTTATTTGCATATTCAAAGGTCACCATACAGGTTAAAGTTATTTAACTATGAAAGAGATGATAATTTCACAATCTTTTTTAATGCAGATAAAATACAAAATTACCTCTGGGTTTTTAATTTGCACATTTACAGACACATGATAAAGAGTTTTATGATAATGGTATAAGCAGCATAACGAACTTTCAATTAGGCTGTGACAGCTCTTCCCTCTAGTCTTTGCATTGTCGTTTTATTATTTAAAACAGTCATCTCTTTAAGGGAGCAGCAAAGAGTATTACTGCACCCATACTTTGGAACCAAAGTGGCAGCTTCTCCCAGGAGTGCTGCTGCAGTGTCAGCTCACGTGTGCACTGCATGACATGGAACTGCTCCTTGCCAAGCAGGGTGGGAAAGAGATGGGATCAGATAAATTAGATCAAGGGACCATCAGGTTGTGTGTTTGTTCTGACCACTGAGCAGTCCAGATCATTGGGGCAGAGCAGTGATAAGTTGCAAAGAAAAGTCCTGTGTGTTGCTGTACACCCTTGTAGGCTTTTAAAACTTAATTTCATATTGAATTTGTACAAACACAATAAAAATCCTGGACATTAGATTTAAACTAGTCTGGAAAAAGCAATGCTGACTGAATTTCCTATGAAATGGTAACAAAGTGAAATTCTGTTCCCCCATCTAAAAAACTTGGCCTACCTTACAGAAAATTAGATACCTCAGCACAACACTTCATCCACCTCAGGTAAACCAGTGCAGCTGAGCCATTGCAAAGTTACCCTTTCCTCAGTTAACAACATGGCCACAAACTAATCCACTCTCTTAAAATGAACAAGCAGAGGACAAACATTTCTGAATATTATGAATTACAATGAAGTAAGTTACTGTTCCTATTTGTGTTGAAAGCCAACCCTGACAAAGTCATATGTTGTTTTGTCCCCAGCTGTCTGCACTTTCAAATAAGAGAGTAATTGATTGCAACAAACCAATTTGTACAATTCTAGATGTCTATCAAAAGCCTGCAACTGCTACTTGAAAATTCCTAGAGACACAAGCACTAAAAAATATAAAAATTATAGGACTTTAACAAAAAATAAGATCCTAAAAATCTCCAGAAATTGACATTACTTATTGAAAATCACAGCTAATTTTACATGTCTGCTGACTGTAGTAGATTGCAGCCTTTTCTGGACGTATCTGATGTAACAATATTGCACACCAATGGTGAACCTTTTGGAAATGGACCAGTCTGGAAGGCTATAATCAATAGGCCACACAAAACAACAGCCAAATTGCTTCTCTTTCAAGCACTCTGGACAGCAAAGAAAAGTGAACGACAGATGCAGGCACAGAAATCCTTCTTTGAAAAACACAATTACAGATTATTACAATGCATCCAGAATAACTGTGGAGCTATTCTACTGTCAAAAGCTTTACTCTCCTTAGCAGTTGTGTTCCTCACCTTCATTTGCCATGAATCCCATCCTGGGATTCCCATGCCTGTGACAACAAATAACACAGTGACAGGACCCTCCCTTTACCCCATCCTTAAAGATCTCTGCATCTTCTGAGATGCATCTAATTTTACTTTAGTCTCTGTTGTAGATTGGTTTATGGGGAAAGAAGAGGAAGAGGCAAATGCAAGTGACAATTGTGAAGTGACCTAATTGTACAGAATACAGTTATATGCTGCTCCCCCCATAGTAACTGCTCCCTCCAAAAAAAAGAAAATTCATATTTCTAATATAAAAAAAAAAATCTTGAAATGCAATTTTTCAGAACTTCTGCTACAGGAAACATCCCTTCATGGCTGGACATGAGAACATGACAGTATTTCTATAGCAAATATGCATTTAAAAGACTATTTAGAAAGGAATGAGGAATTTAGAAGTCTGGTGCACATAAGACTGCAAGAGAAGAAGTGACTTAAGATTGACTGAGGAGAAGGTCTTCAGATGGACTTAAAATTTTTAGAAGTTGACAGAGGCGAGAAGCCCTGACTTTATCTGGAAGTGGTTGTGTGAGAAGCACTACAAAAACTTTCTTTTTTACTTCATATCAAACACTGCTGAAAATTGTATTTTGGAGGGCTGAAGTTCTCAGGGCAAGCTGAAAGTTCCATTGTAGTCCAGAAGAAGACTGTGTGTATTTTACAGGTGAGAAGCTTACTTGGACCAGCCCTTTACAGAGTTTGATATAACACGGAAGCTCAAAGTAACAATGTTAAAATGTCTGAATTAAAAAAAACACAAACCCTTCTTATTTCTCTGTTGCTATAACAGAGTAAGTATGGCTGAATTTTTGTGCATGTAAAATATACAGGAACTGTGGAACTACCAAGTTGCAGTAAGATTTTCATCCTGAAAATCCTGTCACTAGTTAGTGCTTTATGCAGAAAGCACTTTGAAGCCAAACTAGCCATTGATGTAAAGGAAGAAAAGAGCAGTGAAAAGTGGTTTGCTATCTATGTACAATTTGAAGCATGAGATTCCACGTAGCTTAAGGAGTTAGAAGTATTAGTGGCCATAAAATGATTCAGCACCTTTAAAGTGTCCTGCTGCATTATTAGTCTAGATAACCTTCCTTGACAATGAATTTAACAGATTTACCAGACACTGAATAAAGGTAGTATTTCTGTTTATTGGACTCATATCTATTCTCTTTAATCATTAAGTTCACATATTCTAAGTAAGAACAAAGGAGGATTTGTTTTCACTATACATTTGTGATCCTGATGCAGATTTTCAATTAAACAAATTCTTTGTCCTGTCTCTTTGTCATGCTGCTCTATGGTATGCCTCTTCAGCTTAAACAAAATAATAATAATAATAATAATAATAACAACAATAATAATAAAGACAACAACAACAACAATATTAGTATTGCAGGAGGCACTAGAAGCTGACACTGAGTCTTCTTTTAAGATACCTGCTGCCTCGGTACCATTTTCTCCATCCTACGATATGAAAGACTCTTTGAATTACACTATAAAATGACCTGTGTGTCTAAGTGGTGGTATAAAAAAAAGACTCACTCTTCTCCAAACTGTTTACCAGCCTACACTGAAGAGTAACCAAGGCTATTGGATGGAACTTCAAGAAAATATTTTAATAGTGATTTGACAAAGAAATTGAAGTCTCAGGCCAACTCTCCAGAAATTCACGCCAAATTCAGAAATATTTTGGCTTTAGAAAAAGGAAAAAGAACATAGAAGAGAACAAGCTTTGTGTGATCATACTATGCAAATGTTTTTATCCCTTGCTGCCACCATTTTCTTGCCCTAATAGCTTAGACACCTACTAGCCAATGTTAGTTAAACCTGGCACAGCAACAGCAACTGAACAGAAAAATTCCTACCAGTTCCATGAAAACAGCCAGCAAGCTGAAGGAAGGAGATCCTGTTGGTGCCCTCACTGAGGGGAAATCTCTGACATGGACTCCACTGGTGGGTACTAACACCTGCACATCAGCAAGAGCAGTTGCATTGCTTCTATCACAGCTCACAGTGTGTTTAACAGCAAAAACCAGAGCAATCAGTCCTGTGAGTTCTGCCACTCTCAAGATGGAAATCAACACAAAGAAAAAGAAGGCCAGTTCTTCCAACAGCTTCACCACTTCATGTGGAGTAGGATGGACAGAATCCCAGCCCCTTGCTGCCTGATGTAGTCAGTCATGAATGATGAAGGAAAGGTATTTTAGTCATCACTCTAACTTAACTCAGAAGGAAAATTGTTATCCCGCCCCCATTCAGGATCAGCCAAAGAAGAGATGTGACTCAGAGGTGTCTTACTGACACAGAATGTCCACAGAGCCCAGCTCATTTGTTACTCTTTGCTCAAGCCTCTGCATCACCCAACAGCTGGTCCTGATCAGCTACTAACTGAACACCAAACTGCAGTACATTTTCCAGCAAAGAAAATATTTCATTCTTTTAATGCACAGAAGTACTTTTCTCTCTGTATCTTATAAGTACCTCTGAATTTCAGCTATTTTCACATTTATTTCAATTGTCTGCCTTCAGGTAATTTGAAGGGAGATTTTGGAAAACTTTAAAAATTTATTTTTTCTCTTTTAATAGAGCCACTCTTTTTTTTTATCATACCTTCACTTGAACATTTTTACCAAGACAATAAAAGACAAAAGAGCCCTGTATTTAAGTGCTCTGCTTGTGTTACAGGACTGTACTCTCACCTTTTTTAACCTGACTGCATATCAGTGCTGCAGAGCTGGATGCATGAGGGCACAAAGCATCAGCCTAGGACAGGCTCATTAGACACTGAGGACTTAGGGCCTGGCTGTACACAGAGACTCACCGCTTGAAAAGGAACCGAAAGGCAAAAACCTGCTGCCAGTTGCACTCAGAAGGGAATTCCCCAGAAAAAAATAATTCTGAATAGGAAAGAGGGTGAAAAGATCTTGGCCAAAGGCAGAGTTCCTTCATTCTAATAGGGAGGTTATGGTTGCAACTTCCTCCCATTTCTTACTGCGTTAGAACAGTGAGAGGTTTTCCATGTGCCCAGGACTTAAATGGTGGCAATATGGAGACAGTAAAGGATCCAGACATTACCGCTGGAAGAAAGCAAAGAGTAAAGGATAGAGTGTTTTGTTTCCAGCTTTTACTAGCATTACTCCTTAGAGAGAAGGAGTAGTCTTTCTTTTTTGGAGCGTGCATGAAAGAGCAAGTAGAAGGCGTTGTGAGTCAGATCAGATCAAGCTCTTTCTTGCCAAGCTTTCCACTGAGTTTTGCATGACATTGCAAATGACATTCCTCTTGGCCCTCAGTTTCCCAGCTGTAAAAAGACATCTTGTTTCATGGAAGCTGAAAAGATGGCTGTTATTTAGTGTGGGTCCATGTAAATAAGCATCAAGGAGTGGGAGGTTCTGGTCAGATAACCAGTATGAAAAGCAGACATTATCATGTCTCAGTGCTGAGAACGTGTTATTTATCAAGAAACCACTAGAGCTTAAAATTCTCCCAAGTCTAAATTCCAGTAAAGTATGAAAATTTTAGCATTTTAAAGATTCTTATGGATACAAAACAACCTGAAAACTAACTTTTTAAAGTGGAAAATCACTAATTCTGAGAGGGGGGGTTTTTATGTGAGGGAAAAAGAGGATGTATTTGTCTGTCTTCAGAGGCTCCTTATGCTGCATTATACTGGGAACAACTCAGGACAGAAGGAACTTTTTAGTGCCTTTCCCATGTTGTGGTGAGAATGACCTAGAAGTCCTCAGAGTCCTCTCAGAGTATTCAGCATGAAGACAGGAATATCATGAACTCTGGTTGCAAGACTCCTTGGAGCAACAATATCAGAGCACCTGAAGATCTCCAGTAGCAGAAGCAAAACAGCTAGTATGCAGCTTTTTGTCCAGAAACTTGGCATTTTTCTCCAAGTTCCTGAAACCCAAATAGTTTCCATGAAACATTAATCCATGTAAATTTATGCTGTCTGATGAAATCTATTTAAATAAGAAAGGGCTTGCTATTGATTCCCATTCATCTCTCCTTGGAGGAGGAAATGAACCGTAAAAATGCTGTGGTAACATTACAGAAGGAGGCTTAGGTGAAGAGTAGGGATCTGGGAGGAGCTGAAGCAATGTCTTTACTCTGAGAGTTAGGAGAAGCCCCATGCTCTCCAGGTAGGAATATTTCTGGTGTACACTACACAGATCCTTCTGATTTGTCTCTCTATCATCTCCTATTCTAACTGCAAAAGAAGCCAGACTGGCCAAAAGAGCCAAATGCCATTTAGAGCAATCACCAGTGTTACCACAGGATTTGAAGGGAAGTTGTTTCAGGAAAGTTGCCATCAACTTAACTCCCTACACACCTCAATAGCTACTAAAACGTGGTTCTGAAGCAAATAGCCTAAATTGAATGGAACAAATAACCGAAATTTAGAAAAGACAGGAGTTAGCTTACTAATTATCCACAAAAAATTGACATTCCAAAACCCAAACACACAAAATTAAGTATCAGGTTTCCCAAATAATACTGAAGGCTTCATTGCCTTAGCAAAGTTATAGGCTTTTAGGCACTCTAAGATGTGTATTGCATTGCAGACTTTAGCAGTAATTTCCAAGGCCTTTGGGAAATACACTGACCATGTCCTAAACCACACCCTGTTGATTGTTTTACTGCTGTTTTATATGGTACATATTAAACAAGCTAACAACAAATCAACTTTCAAATCAAGATGTTGATTTGAAACTGCATCCAGTCACCTTCTAAATGCAAAATCAGTATGTCTAAATTTCAGCTATTAGATTCCTTAGCACATTAAACAAGAACAGTAAAGGTTCTATTTTTTGCTATCTTTTCCTTCTTCTTTTCAAAGTAGCAGCATAAAATTCAGAAGATACAAACTCTTAGAAAGAGTAAATCAAGACTGATTTAAACACAGAGGTAGTATGGCAGTTTTGCATCACTCAGTACCTGCATTTACAGTTGACAGAATCTTCCTCTCATCTTCTACGCAGTTAATCTCTTATACAATCAAAAAAATTTTAATTTAAAAAATTTTCATTGTATATAAACCAACCTCCATGGACAATTTCTGAAAAAACCCTAATTATCCATACAGCATTCAGGGATAACACAAATCAGAAAGTCCTACCTTTTTGTTTGAATTCTTGTTTATTTTTTCCCATGCCATAGGTCAGACTTAGATATGTGCGCTTCAATTCTTCTTTAAGCAAAAACATCTCTTTAAGGCGTGCTGCATGACCAAATAGTGAGAGAAGCAGGCTGATGCCTAGAAATCATTGTGTGCTATCATTTTCCCCACAAAAAATAAGTAGGAACAAAGGTTGTTTCTTGTATTTGAAGCTGATAATGTCTAATGAGCATCCTCAGCAACAGGCACCGATAACCACAATCTTTATTATAGAATAAAATTCTATATCAAGACAGCCCAAGGAAAGCATGTAATTTCTTCGTGTGAACTAATATGTGCTAGATAAAAATAATGTTAAAAGGCATTTGGAAACTTTGCTTTCAGGGGCTGCATTTTGCCTTTACGTTTGAGCCTTCTGTAGGGAAGTTTCTGGAGTGAATCTGGCTGAACTTAGCCAATTGAAATGATTACTTGAAACCTACTTGTCACTGAAGGGTTCAGATCCCATCAGTGACTACCTGCTGTAGTCACTCTGGGGTGACCTCAGCATTAAACTCACTATGACAGCACTGCATCTCCTAGACTGAGTTTGGTAGACTGACTTTGCAGTTGATATACCTTTTTGTGGGCTGGATTAATACTGCTCCATGGGGCAATGCTGCTTGACAGCGTTCAAGGATGATGCTATGTACTGGGTTTTAACCCTATGCTAACTACCTTCCAGCTGGAGCTGTGCTTCACAGCAGGACCACAGCAGCAATTCTTTCAGAAACTGGTTCTGTAGTTCCCATGGATGATCCTCTAGTTTCCTGGCCTACTTCATCTTTCACCTTTCAGAATGACATCCCAATTGATTCTCTGATAGATGGCACGAAGCATCCCTTCTGTTCCCTCGATGGCAATCACATACCTTGCTGTATTGGAGGCTGTCTTGGGCAGAAAGACATTTTCCAAGTGTACTGGCTGTGCCTTCTCACTATCTACAGAGTGGGTAGGTACACAGGAACTGATTTCTTGGACTTCTATTCTGCCACACCAATTGCCTGGGCTTGATATTTTTGCACATCTTGTGCTCAGTACTTTATCATGGAAGAACCAGCTCAAAGAAGACAAGAAGAAAAGGAATGTTGTGGGACTTTCATTATTAAAACACTCCTTTTAAAAATAAATAAAAATATCTGTAGTGGCTCTTGCAGAATAAGGATGGGACTCATCTGTCTAGTACTGTTAAATCAGCATAAGGTTGAACTGTAGCAACATCATTATAAAAACAAGAAATGGCTCTGGTGGTGCAAAATACAAAGAAAATTCAATACAGTAGAAATTAATAAGATTTTTTTTTCTTAAAATATATTCCCAGGATTGTTTCAACAAGATGCTATAATGACTATTTTCCACAGATTAAAAGGCTTTAGAATACCCAAAAGAAAAAAAAAACCAAACAAACAGTCATTTCAAATAAAATACTGAAAAACAGAAACAGGAGGAAAGGAAATATTAACCCTGGTTAGAACAGTCTTTTACATGTTTGGTTAGGCACAGCTGGTGAAGAACTGTAAAATTACCTGCATTGAATGATGCTGGCTCTGCCTCTCACCAGCAGGATGATTTTATACAAGACATCATAAACATGGCAAATTCACCCTGCAAAATATCAGGACAGAAATAACCCACACTGCCTATTTCATACCCAACAGAAGTGTCATCCTGTTCCTCTCAGGAAAGCAGCTTCTTTCATCTAAACAATGCCACGTTTGATCTCTCCTTTGTATCTCCCAGGCCTTTCTGAATTGCCAACTGTGAATCCAGCTCCAGGCTGACTTAGGGGGTTAGGAATCTATTCCCAAGAGAGATGCTTGTCCCCTCTGTGTTCTCAAGCAGCTCATATATCCTCTTACAAACCTTAGTCTGTCCTAGAATGATGACTTAACATTTGCTTGTTGATGGAAAATCACGTGCAATACACCTGTAAGCATTAATGCCCAAACCACCTGGCTCTTGTCTGTCTCTCAACATTGGCAGGACAGGTGCTGCAGGGTTTCCAGTGCAGCTTCTTGTGAGAACCATCTGGCCCCATAAGAAAGTAACCACAACGGGGATGGACTAAGGATGTGTGCCTGGATAGTGAGGGAATTCAAAATCCAGCAAAAGTGTAGTGTTTCTGTGGAAAATGAACTCTTTTTCTCTTACTACACCTGCAGGAATTCATAATTGAATCTAATTTTTTTCCTACTGGACAAGAAGTTCTGTGCCATTTTGGCCATGAAGCAGTGAGGGGAGCCTTAGAAATCTCATTAAGATCTGTGATCACTATATTCTAACAGGAGAATTTTTGTGTAGGAAAAAATATGGACTTTACTATAGGATAGGATTTTTGGCTTGGTCATACGGAATAAGATTGCTCCAGTCTCAAGGCAGATTTTGTGATGTTCTATTGCATGGAAAATTATAACAATATACAGCAAAGAAATACTCCCATGTTGCTTATAGCAGATGTGGCTATGTTGACACGCAGTCTCAGGGTTTGTTTTCTTAACATTTTGATTATATTTTGCCAATATTTTATTTTAAAAGTAAAAATATTACTTAAATGATTTCCACAGTTTTCATTGCTTGTTGCTCTAAAAAGAGACTCATCAGATGGTTTGTGTTAAAGGATTTTCATAGCCCTTTCTTGGCCTAAAATGAAAATTCACATCAGGAAATCAGAGTGGAGAGATATTTCTGCTAGAGCTAGAACTGATGAGATTTCTTGGTCTAACACATTTGAGAAAAGCCCAGGTGCAGTATACAGCACCATGGGATTAAGACTGGACAGGTGCTACCACAAAAACAAAGGCTAGAGCACATCTCAGAATGATTGAGGGCAGTTTATGTTTTGATTCAGTAAGTTATTAATATGACTCATCCGTATGTTACCGAATATCACACCCAGCAAGTGAAAATTGAAACATATGCCTGTGAGATATAAAAGGGAGATTTTATGAGAGGCTTTGGCAGAATGGGTGTGAGGGAGGGGTAAGAACAGGGGGAGAAGAATAGAGCTTTTCTTGCTGTTTGCTACATCAGGTAAAATGAATGCACTGAAATTTTCCAGTGAAGGAAAACAGGCAACACCCAGACTTTTTTTTTTTTTTTCTTCCTTCTAGCCTTCCTTCTAACCCCTATTCTAACCCCTAAAAAAAATCGAGATGAGAACAGAAGGGCAGTGTATGGAGACATCATAGTACTGTGCAGAAAATGAGATGAGGTATTTCTGATCCCTCCTGTTTCTCATTCCTTCAGCCTTTCCCTAATCCCAGGGCCCATGCAAGGGCAGAGGAGCATGCATGGATATAAAAAGGAAGGCTTTTTGAGGTAGTCCCTGAGCTTAGACCAATAACTATTACAGTTTCTTAACCATTTCCCGTAGGAAGAATTCACCAGGCTAGCGGGAAATTTTACAGGGAAATTACAGTCTTTTTATGTCTCTCCTCCTGTTATTTTCAGGAAGAGCACCACTAGATGGCACTGGGAACTGTCACCACCCCTCATGGAGCTGCAGCCTTACCTGTAAGGGCGGGCAGCGGGAGTGCAGCAAGGGCTGCTGCTGGGGCTGAACTCGCCGCCCTGCTTTGGACACTGCATTTACATGACACTATTAGTTCTTCATATCACAATAAAACTGAATGATCAATATTTGACTGCCCTTTAAACCACACTCGAAATTGTATCAGCTGTCTGGTGTAATGGCTCCAGATGCTATTAAAGGGATGATAAAATAATCAAGGACTAATGTTATATTCACATTATCAGCTACATTGTTTTCAGTTCTTTCAAATCTGGGCATGGGGAGGAACACTGAGTTAGTAACATATCCTAACCTCACTAACAGGGCTGACAAAAACAGAGAGCAACTGTATTTTGCATAAGGCTGTATAGTTTCTAGAGGACAAAAAAACTTTCATGCAGTTTCACTGCCTGTGAATTACATATATGTAATTAATATAATTGAGAGAGCATATATAATAAGTTTGTGATCCTAGTTGTCAGTACATGGTCATGTAATATTTGAGATCCCATACATCACGTGTCCAAAAGAAAATCCTGCCAACACACATGAAAGAATGCATTTATCATCCTAAATCCAATATATAAAACATATGCTACTTGTAGAGCATATGTTAGAGATCTTCCCCTCCCCTTCTCTCTGTGTGAGAAACTGGCACAATTGCTGTCTCTAAGCAGAAAATCTTCACATGAACATGCAATTCTGCAGTTCCACACAGGTGAAGATCCATTAATTCCAACTGGACTCATTCACTCCCAGAATCAGGGCACAGCTGTGAGAGTGGTTGCTTTAATGCTGCATAGTACCTTGAGTTAGCCAAGCTGGGACTCCAAGGATCCTCTCTCAGCCTAACAACTTCTCTGCCTTGAATGCACTGGGAGTGCTGAGCAGAACTTGCAAGCCAAGGAACCAAGCAGTGGGTTTGACAGAGATAGGCAAAAAAATCCAAGCTCAAAAACAAGAAAAAATATTAGATCTTTTTGACTCTGTTTCCCCACTGAAGAGCCAGTCTCTGTGTGAAAGGAATACTTATTTACAGGTTAAAAAGAGCTCAGGTACTTCTGGACCTCAGTATTTGCTGCCTGTTCAATGTTCAGATGACTTGCTGGGTGCCAGTGGGCCAACGCCTCCAGCACTAAACACATACTTCTATTCCTTATTCTGATATGCAGTGTCTAGAGAAATCTTTTTACTAAGGATTTGTGATACATTTGTCTTCCCTCATTGTCCCAGAGCCAACAGAAGAAAGGGCCCTCTCTACCAATGAAGATTACCCTAAAGAAAACTGGGTTTCATGTCTCAGAAGCTCCCTTCAGCCTAACTTCAATTCCATTAATACACACTGCTCAAGTTCCTTCCTCCAGCTGTTTCCTGATGAAAGATTAAGGATTAACAGTTTGAGCATTATTATTTCCCCATCTTGAATCAGTTCAGCAGGACAGTCACTGAAAAATTTCGCATGTAGGTCACAAAGAGTGAAGGAGATCGTGGGTTTTCTGGCAGCTACGGGAAATCTGATGTGGAAGTTTGACCTCCATAAAGACAATTCTTTAAGCAGAAATATTTCTTAGGTGTGAAGCCAAATTATTCAGTTCAGTCTCATCACACACTGAAAATCCCAGGAGGTAATTCTTTAATCATTCCATGATACTCAGAAGCAAAGTAAGACACCCAAAAGTTAAGAAACCAGATGTATTTTAAGAGACTGTGAAAAGTTCCTTTGGAATTTAATCAAGACTCAGAGTAATGAAAATAAGTCCTTTCCCATATGCTGCTATTCAGAATTCTCTGAAGCATCAGGCAAGATGTTACACCCATGTCACAGGTCTAATAATTTGCAACTGCAAGTGATTCCTGAGCAGGCAACAATGTAGTTGGGAAATCCTGACAATGTCTCTGAGAGGAGACTGATGCAAAGCAATTGTTCTAAAGGTTACCAGAGATCTACAAAGCAATACCTAAGAAGCCACTCCACAGAGAAATAAAGGTACTTTCTCCACAGAGAAAGTCAGGTAGGCTGGTGGGCACAGATCCTTGACAAGCTACACAGAGAAGTGAAAAACTTTTGGAAGCAATTTTTTTTTTTTCTGACCACTAAAGAATTTTGCTTTGATATCTGACTTTTCACTCCAGCTTTGAGAGGAAAAGACAGAACCATTCACTGAGCACTGCCAGTATTCCCAAGATTTAATGATCCCAAAATTGAACTTTTTGGCAAATTAACTTTTCCACAGAGAAGGAAAAGAATAATCCATCTCCACATCTCCACTGTAGCAGCCTACCACAGCAGCACTCACAATAATTTACCAGCTCTGATCAGAGAAAAAGTTCTGTTGCTCCTGTGAAGAATAACTCTCTTTAATACTGGCCTGAATCAATTTTTTGTTTGCAATGTTCATCTTCTAGTTTTAATTATTAGGAATATTGAACCTCAAGTTTTAGAAGGTGCATTAGTGCCATTCTGAGTGCAGTTGATACAGACATAAATCTTCCACTGTGTACAATGAACTAGTTCTTTGCCCCTCCAAAGATCCATCATGAACCAAAACAAAGTCAACACACACACTCTCTAGCTGCTCTCTATAAATCTGGCCAGTGGAAGTACTTGGACACCTCTTCCATAGATCCTGACTGACTTCTCACAAATGACCTGGTTAAGACACTGCTCATTCAGAATTCCCCAAACCCAGAGTGCAGCAAACCAGAACTCAGATAATGTCTATCCCCAGAGGTGTTCGGCTAAATTTCTGGATGCTAAATAGGCAGTGAGATGTAGGTCATCCAGCTGTGGATTGCAGCAAACACAGATCCAAACCAGATTAACAGAATGGCTGACTTCACAGTTTGCAGGACTTTGAATAAATTTGGAAACTTTTGAGCCTGCTGCCTAATTGTCACTTCTTTCAGATTATGAACATCTTTATGTAGGTCCCTTTTAAAAAGTAGACTTTGCTCTTTCTTGTCATCAGTTGCAGTCTCATGGATATTTGTAGCATCCTGGCAGAAAGGTATACACAATCAATTTTTGCTTACACAGACAACTAATCCACAAGGCATAGCAGATTGATGATTGTCTCCTTTCTCAGTTGTTCTGAGGTTTATGCTCATCATTTACAAGGATACAACTGGAAAAATAATTCTCTCTTTTTTTTGGAGATGGTTCCTAGCCCAAAGACATCCAAAACCATGCTGCAAAGGTAAAAGTTTGTTGAATATTTGCTTTGTCAAGTAATAATATCCATTTCCAATTCTATTTGCTAGAATGCAGTACATTCACAGAATTTAATTCCAAATTAACTCCAAATTTCCCCAGCACTGAAGGAAACACAAAGTTCCTCCATATCCATCTTGCTATATACTTTATTCTTAAGAACAGAAAGAAAGGATTCTAGTACAGCAGCTTCATTATTGTAAAATTGAGTGTCTGAAAAACTGAACACCTTGTCTATGTGGACCAGTCTCGAGATAGAACAATGATTACTGAGTTGCTGAAAATAAACACATCTGATTTCAGCCTCAGAGTTTTCCCCATTTGTTATTGGATTTCCAGCCTTTTCTTTCTGTACCTTTATAAACTGATTTCCCTGAAATATGTGTACACTAGAAATGGATCCCTCACTTTTAATGCTGAAAGTCTTGAGAGTGTATCAAGACCAGGAATTTTCTTCAGAAAAAAATTTTCCCTTTTCAGAGAAGGAGAATTTTTGACATTTTTAACATGTTACAGAAGTCAGGCAGCCTCTGGCTTCGCACTGCCAGTAAGAACGGCTAGAATAAAATAACTATGAGTCTGAAAGCCCAGTTTCAGTTCCCAACAAATATACTTGCTCCAATTAACATTAGTACCATCCATGGATACACAGAAGAGAGCAAAAATTTTGTAGCTCTCTAAAGAGATGGGAAACACTGCACAAATATTGATTTCCTTTTTCCTCCCTATGCCTTAGGTCATTAAATATTAACACTGCCAATACAGTAATAGTCCACGCTTTCACATCAAGCAGTAACTTAAATAATTAATTTGAGAGAATAGAGGATAACTCTACAGAATGGATAAGCAGGGGGTATCCCTGTATGTGAGGGAGAGTTGAACTTGTTGAGAGCTTAACAGTGGTGATGACATGGTGGAGCATTTATGGTTAAAAATAGGGGAAGGCCAGCAAGGCAGATGTCATGGTGTGAGTCTGTTACAGAGCACCCAACCAGGATGAAGAGCCAGATGAAACATTCTCTGAGCAGCTGGGAGAAATCTCACAATCCATGGCCCTTGTTCTCCTGGAGAGCTTCAACTTACCAGATGTCTGCTGGAAGTACAACACAACACAGAGGAAACAGTTTGGGAGGTTCCTGGAGTGTGTGGAAGAGAACTTCCGATACAGCTGATGAGGGAGTCAGCTAGGGAAGGCTCCTGCTGGACCCGTGTTTGTTACAGCGTAGGGCTGGGGGTGAGCTGATGGTCAGAGGCTCACAGTGGCACAGTGATCTTGGGCACACTGATTCTTGGGCACAGTGATCCCAAAATAAAAAAAAAAGTTGTTTTTCCTGGGGAAGGAAGAAGGGGGGTCAGCAGAACTGTCACCTTCCAAAGGGAGATTTTGATCAGTCTAGGGGACTTGTTGAGAGAATCCCTTGGGAGCCAGTCCTGATGGGGTAAGGAATCCAGGAAGGCTGGATGTGCTTCAGGAAGGAAATCTCAAAGGTGTGAAAGCAGGCCATTCCAAAAGATGAATTGGCAGGGAAGAAGACTGGCCTGGCTGAGCAGGGATTTTTGGCTGGAACTCAGGAAAAAAAAGGAGAGTTTATGACCTTTGGAAGAAGGGGTGAGCCACTCAGGAGGACTACGAGGATGTTATGAGGTTGTGCAGGACAAAAATTAGAAGGGATGAAATCCAGCTAGAACTTAATCTGACTACTGCTGTAAAAGACAACAAAAAACATTTCTATGAATACAGTAGCAAAAATGGAGGGCTGAGAATCTCCCTCCTTTATTGGATGTTGGGGGAAACATTGGCAAAGGATGAGGAAAAAGCTGAGGTATCTAATGCCATCTTTGTCTCAGTCTGTAATAGTAGGACCAGTTGTTCTCCAGGTACTCAGCCTCTTGAGCAGCAAGAGAGGGGTGGGGAGCAGAAAGAGGCCTCCATAATCCAAGGGAAATGGTCAGAAACCTGCTACACACCTAGACATGTAAAACACTATGGGACTGGATAGAATCCACCCAAGGATATGGAGAGAGATGGTGAAAGTGCTCACTGAGTCACTTTTCATAATTTACCAGCAGCTGTGATTAACTAAGGAGGCCACAATTGAGTGGAAGCTGGCAAATGTGATACCCATCTACAATAACAGCTGGAGGGAAGATTTGGGGAACTACAGGCCTGTCAGTCTGACCGCAGTGCCAGATTAGGGTGTGATCATCTCTAGTACTACCACATGGCATTTACAGCACAACTAGGGAACCAGGCCCAGCCAGCATGGGATTAGAAAAGGCAGGTCGTGCTTGAATGACCTGGTGAATTACACTCTCCGTGAGTTTGTACATGACACCAACTTGGGTGGGAGTGTTGATCTGATGGAGTTCAGGAAGGTTTTGGAAAGAGATCTTCTGCAGGCTGGATCAATGGGCCAAGGCCAGTTGTATGAGGTTCAACAAGTCAAAGTGCCAGGTCCTGCTCAGTAGAACAAGAAGAAGCAGACACAAGTTACACCAGGTGAAGTTTAGATCAAATAGTAGGGGAAAATTCTTTAAGGAAAAGATTGTCAAGCAGTGGCAAAGGCTGCCCAGAGAAGTGGTGGAGCCACTGTCCCTGGAGGTATTCAAAAGATGTGCAGATGGAGCTCTTAGGGTCATGTGGTGGGCTAGGTAGTGCTGGGTTAATGGTTGGACTCAAATGATCTCAAAGGTCTTTTCCAACCTAAATAATTATATAATTCTATAAACATCTAATGTGTTAACTCCTTGAGTGAGCAGGGAAAGTGGTAGAAATCAGCACGATTTCATGGAAGCTATAGGGAAGCGTTAGCCATGGGGATCCAGAATTGCCCCCACGGACATGAATGAGTTCTGCTGGCTCTTGGCTCTCCTTTCCAGCTGGGTCCCCAGCATGGATTTCTGTTCACTGTAGACAGCAGCAGGGGAAGGGGAGGGGTGAATGTATTTGAGGCCAGAATATCTGCCACCAAGGGAACAAAGAAGGAACTACATTCCCACGTAATTGTCTAGCTTAAGAGAAGGCCAGGCAACTAAGGACTAACATGAAGAACTTCCAGTGGAGATTTAGCAAAACTACATTGACTTCCTGTGATATGTTAGAAATTACTGTGAAGCCACATCTTGACAAACCTTTGGTTGAACAACAGGTTTACATTTTGTTATTAGGGAGAGAGTGCAGGGAGTATTAAGTACCTTGAAGGACCGCAGCCAAGACATTACCCTAATGCTATTTTACCACACTTAGGTACAGATGTTTTTTTAAATATGTGAGCATTAACACTCTGCCTTTCTAATTATGCAAGCCTACACTTTTACATCATGTTTAAGAGGTCATAAATTTAGTGTAATAAATCTCAGCTAAAACATTTAACGCAAAGTGTGTTCAGCACTGCTTGGAAACTACTTTTAAATGCCACATTTGCAACGCTCATGTATTTCCATAAGACTTTGAGAACATCAAATTTTTTCTTTCGTATTGTGGGTTTTTCATGCCTAAAGAATATTCTCAAGAAGGTTTGAGAATGGGTGATTGTTAAAAAAATATTAGGAAATAATGTGAGATGAACTAACATCTGTCTTCTTCTGCCATGAAATCAATTCTGCCTGCATTGAAACTGTTGGAGAAACCTCAGTTGCAAGCCTTGAATTGCAGATTACCAGTGATCCAGTAAACATCCACATCCCTTTATGCCTTTGGCTTTCTTGGCCTGAGTGTGCAAACTGGCTAAAATAGGGAAGAGCATCAGCTGCTGTAGTGTTTTCAAAAGGGGAGATGAGCTCAGGGATTTAATTCTGAAGATATGCACCTAATTTATGAAGGCAAACTATGCAGCAGAAAAATGAAATGGGATATTGGCTTAAAGTGTTACAGAGAAAGTCGAGTGTGAAAAGTCTTGATCATATCTGAGCTGCCAACACATCTCCAAGTTTATAAAAAGGGAGGGAAAATAACTTAAAAAAATGTTTCATTACTGTAAATCAGCCCTCTTTTATGAGGTTTAAGACAACCCTGAGCAATCCTTAAGGCTAGCTCACTCTCCATATCTTTGCGTGTTTTGTTCTGAATGAGAAGCAAAATAAATTAGAATCTTCAAGTGATTACTCAAGTCTGTATGATTTTTTTTTTGTTAGTCCCTTATAACAATACCCCATATTGCATTTGTACAGACATATTGTATCCTTATATTTGATGTGTGACAGGAATTATCTTCTCATAAAAATAACACCTTGACAATCCCTAAGATACCAACAATACATCTTCTGACCCTTAACTAGATTGATGAATGAAAGAATATTATTTAGTGATTCATTCTTCTGTGTTGCAGGTTAGTTTATTGATGCTTCTACAGCAGTATTAGAAATTTATTTTGACACTGACTGAGTAGCAAACACAAAGACAGAGAACAAGCCAGTCTCTGAATGAGACTCATAAGTCCATGAGCTTGCAGAAACAATTCCAGGTTTTGTAGCATAAGCTGAAATCAAATAGTGAATTTGTTGGAGTGCTGGATATTTACTGTATCTTGTCCATTAGCTGTCTTTCTAACATGAATATGTCTGGAATCTTCTCAAGGAAGACCTAGGCTGTACATTCCCTTCCAAGCACTGGAGAAACATCCCTGCAGTATCAGGGGTAGATAGATAGATAGATAGATAGATAGATAGATAGATAGATAGATAGATAGATAGATAGATAGATAGAATTGTTTTCTAAGGCTTTCCTCAATTCTGACTGATCTCATATATATAGGAGAAGCCAAAGGAGACAGGAAGCTGCTCACTGGAGCTTGCAGGAGCACTCCAGCTTGGTTTAAAAATGTTCAGCTAAGAGACATCTCTCTCAGCCTCTTTGCATCCAGACAGGAGTATCTTAAACCAGGACAGAAGGCAAGAACAAAGCAGTGATGAAGACTTGATGACCATAATAGTATGCATTATGGCAAAGTTATTTCAGACAAGTTCTAGTCTGGCTCTGTGGCCTAGAGGCTGCCAGCAGTCCCATCAACACTGTCTTATCCCTGTTTCTGCCCTGCAGAATGAAGCTTGCAGCTGCCTCCCACAACCTCTTTGCTTTCAGTGTCCTGACTTTGACTTCATAATTACTTCATGAGACTAAAGTTATTTCACAGCAACAAGATAGAGTTTTCTGTAGAGTTTCCCAAAGGAAAACTTGAGGGTGTGTTTGCCTACAGTTATATAAATAGCCTGACCTATTTCAAATACCATTTTTCAGTTCTTCCAGGCACAAGTACACATACCTCCACTTGGGGAGTTTCATCACAACATCCTCTCTGTGCTCTCAGGGTAATTTTTTTTTAAACACCAATAACAGCTTCTATAATAAGGCCTTTATCCTCCATGCTGGGAATGGCAAAATAAACAGAATGTCACTGATTTGGCACAATAGGTGGTTCTGGCAAAGTTAACCTATTTTTCTTATTCTGGCATGTAAGACAGACTGATCCAAAGGCAATCATCTGAGATTAAGTCAAAATGGAAACAATAATTTTTCTGCTGAAGCCTACTCAGGCACATAGAATTCCAATATGTAAGGTTTTAAACACCTTTCAGCAAAATCAGAGCTGTAAATGTAGATTCTATCACTTTAGAATAGCAATTGTGTTTGTGCCATTCCTCAAAAGATTCCTGACTTTTAGATGAATTAAAAAGGGGTATAGGGATGTCCTCTCCTGACATACATTTTCCTTGCTGCTAAATAAAGTTAAACTTAAGGCCTGCCCAAAATAATAATAATTCTCCTTAAGGTTTTATTATAAAACCACTGGAAATGATTCTTTATTACCTTTCCCAGTACCAGTAACAATGCCCAATTCACTACTCCTTATGCAGTAGTAATAAACCTCTTGGAAAAAGAATTTTCTTTGAGAGTATTTGAATGATGGCTGCATTTTATTTGAATGATAGCTTCATTTATTTCATAGCACACATGCAAATATCTTCAGACACCTCAGAATCCTCTTGTTCAGTAAAGCTTACTTCAATAGCACGAAGAGTGAAAAACAGAAGGCTTGACTAGGATTACATCTCAGTCTTGTGTCTTCTTTTAGATGCTGTAACTAAGTAATTATTCAAGGATCTAATTATTGCATCAGCTTTTCAAGTGTAATTATTTTTTCATGTTACAGAATTGACATTGTTTAAAGGAAGACATAGATTAAGAATGTGCTTTTAAACGAAACTGTTTCCATTTAAGAACTACTCTAAAATCAGCACTGAATACATTCTAAAGAACAGAAGGAAGCAAGAAAATATTTTAAGTTTATGGAGGGTGTGGCATCACATTTTAGGCTAAGTATACAGGGGATGTTCCCCTGCAAGCAATAAAGTCACAGCCACTAAACATGTTGCTATGTGTCAACAGAGCTGCTGAAACTGGCCTGATATGTTCTGGTCTGGAACAATTTTCCAGGTAAACACGCCAGCTCAGCTTAAATTTTCCTTAAGGCAGCCCCGCATTCCAACTACGTTAATTTACTCTGTAAAGGAGGATGAATAAATCTAAACAAAGTTTTGTGCTATTTTTACTAGGTAGTTTCTGACATCTAAATGAGACTGAGAATGCTCTATTTATGTTAAGAGTACAGTGAACTGAAATATGAGCAGCTCTTAACTGCCCTGATAGATCATCTGGAGAGCTGACATGCTTCACATGAGCCAGTGATTTATTCCTGTAAGTAAACAAGGCACATTAGAGCAGGACACAGCAACAATGAACACTTGAGAACACAAGACCTTTGGATCTAGCCCAGGGGCCAGGAAAGGTTTTCATTTAGCAATGCTCTCATGCAGGAAAGTTAAGGACACACAGAGGAAGTAATTACAAAAGTCTCGACA
>VZRH01002850.1:2404557-2462995 GCA_013397555.1 Urocynchramus pylzowi | reverse complement strand
GGGGGAACATTTTTGGAGGGGTAACTCCAGTTTATACAATTTATACATGGAGGATGTATACATTTTTGCTAATAACGATAAGCACAGTGCCCTCCAATTGTGAAAAAGCACCAAAGCTGCTGGTGAAAAGGAACATCACACTTTTGATGTCTGACTATGCAAAACAAACATCTTGGCAGTAATACATTCTCAATCCCAGTCTTTTTGAGCCTGTTAAATCTCTTTCCTCTGCTCACGCAGATCTGACCTCTCTGCAGAGATATTCCATCCCCTGGAAAGTAATCATTTTGTTTGCAGGGGAGGTAGAGCGAATACAAAACAGAACAGGAAGTGATAATTTCTTTGCACAGAAAGTGACAATTTCTTACAACCACTCAAAATAAATACTAAAAAAACAAACAAACAAACAAACAAAGGCTAAACACCTGTAGGGTTTTCTGGGACCAGAAACAGTCAGGAAGGGGGGGAGTGAATTTCAAGGTGAAACATCTATGCTATGCTCTTTATTTATTGGCGTTTGCATAGCTGCCATTTCTCTATATTTTCCCAAAAGGCATGGCTTTTCATATAGGCTCCTACACTTGTGCTAAAAAATAATAGTACATGACAGGTAGAAGAATGGAATCCCAGCTCTGCTGCATGCAACACTGTATGCAATACTAATATACCAATATAGCAGACAGCTAGGGTTATGCCATCCATGTGGTGTTTAATACCTTTTTTCAAATGTATATTTTTTTGCTTTTTTTCATTCAAAACACTATACTTTCTACAAATACATTTTCGTCATAGTGAAGATTCCTCAGCAGTAGAACAGCAGGAGATTTTAGGACAAATCTCATTACTTTGGAAAATAACTTTTTTCCGATTACTTTGAAAATTAAATACAGCTATCAGCCAAGGACATTCTTCAAAACATCAGTGTTCTCATTGTTTTAGGCATGCACTTACCACTACATTACTATCTGCTCTGCATTAGCATTGGAGTAGAAAGGATTCCTAGAAGTTGACATTTAAAATGGAATCTTACTCTACAATTAAATTATTATTCTTTCTCCAATTAAGGACAGAAAGAAAAATAAACTTCTTTTAACCTGGGGGGCGGGAGGGGACATTAGTGTTTCACTGACCAAAGTCTGAATACTTCTCCAGCCAGGCATCCTATTTAGGGATGTTTGCTCATTCCCTCAGACACACACGCTGCTTTCCCTGGTGTCATGTGCCCAATTCCAGAAGCCATTAGAAAGTCACGAGCTAGAAGGCGCGTGAGTGTGACTGCATAACCCCCACCCAAGCTGGTAGGACACCTTCATGTCCCTGCAGCCCTGTCTTCATAACATCCCTGAGCAGTCTCTTCTGCCTCTGTTCATAAGCCTGGGGACAGCAGCGTCCTGGTCACCTACAAGTTTTGCCAGACAAAGCACTCACAAGTGGGGGTCAGATAAGGACCAGCTGGCTACCAGCACTGAGCCAGCTTTCCTTGCAGCTCTTTGGGATACACAGCTTTGTTCAGCTCTGCCAGGATTTTCAAATGATGTGTGAATAAGGATGTGCTCCTGGAGCATCCCCAGAGCAGCCACTGTAACAGGAGCTAACAGATAACTGTAGACAGGTACAGTATTCAAGGCCATAATCTGTTCAAGAAAAGTAATTTTAAACACTTCAGCCAACAAGGGCTTGCTTTTTCCATGTTTCCTGCTGCAGCAGGACTAAAGGAGCAATGCTGCCTAGCTCCCCTAATATTCTGAGACATATTTCACCCAGCAAGCTTTGGGCATTCATTTGGCTACAATTAATAATGAGCAAAGAGTCATATGGGCTGTAAAAAACAACAAGAAAAGTGTTAACTGTTGTGGAACACAGGGTTATATGGCATGGAATAACAGTATTTTCCTTCTTATTGTATCTAATTGTTCTCAAAAATGTGCTGCCTTATCTTTTCTCAAAGTGATCACAAATATTTTGCACTGTCCAAGTGTATCTCTTACTAGTTAAACTTATATTCCAAGATCAGAAAGTTCTTTATCTAAAGTGAAATTTTGTAACTGAAAAGCACAGGAAAAGTTCTGTGAAACTATCTTAGTGTTCAGGCAGTGAGTGTTCAGGCTTCTCAGATAAGTTATCCTTTATAAACTTGAAAACTTTGTTCTCCCAGCATTTTAAATAATGTTTAACTTCTTAAATCCCACACGAGTGCTCTCAGCATCCATAATGGAAAAAAACCCCAAACCCACCAAAACCAAAAAACAGCAACAACAACACCCAGCCAAAGAAAGCTAATCCACTGAGGTTTTATTATTGTTCATTTGTGTGTAAATGTTTCTGAAACTTTTCCAACCCTGGAGAAAATTTAGCAAATAGGTAAAGTAAGACATTCTATAGCTAATATTTCAGTTTATATTGTTTATATTGTTATTAATGTGATGGCACTGACTACATCAATATTTGGCTTGTTTGAAAATACTGCAGCTATTTACATTTCTGCTAGACATGCCACATGGAATCTTTAGAAATGTGCTTGATTTTCTTCCTTATTTCTAACAAATGGGACAGAAATGGAGGGGAGAATCCATTTTCATTGAAAATTGAAAGGTTGGTGATGATTCAGTAGTGATGATTATTAGTAAACAGCTCTAATAAAGTTCTCCCAAATCAAGTTCTAGCGACATAGAAAAAAAGGACTACTTGTTTGACTCACTCTGAATTACTGTTCTTAGAACAAGGCCACCTGGGGATAATGAACAGCTGATTTAATTTTTAATCAGCATTTAAAAGCCTTTTAAGTGGAGCTCATTTTCATCAGTTTAAATAAAGAACACCTCGAAAAGTGAAAGGTCATTAAACCTCTGGAAGTACATTCATGCCAAGACTTCAACTAAACATAGGTCCTTTTAACAGAGTGCCAAGGGCTTTATTAAATATAATGTGAACAATTGCTCATTTCTGTAGTCAAACAGAGCCTCATAAAGGGATCTATTGTCTCATCAATGCCTTACACAGGAAATTGCTCTAATTTGAACTTGCCTGTACAGTCTGAAAGCATCTGTGTATAGACTGCAGTGCACAGGGTATGCAGAGCTCAGTTTCAGTGAGATCTAGAAAGATTCTGGACACCACAGGATTAGGAGGGATGAGTAGCATGGCTGTAATAAGGATCCACCTGCTTGGTAAGAAGGAATATTTTGCACCTTAACTCTTTGGTATGTGACTTGACCATTTTTAAACCTGCAGTCAGGTTCAGCAATTCTGAGATACTTGTATACACTTGGTTGTGCATCTTTTTTACCATGCCCTTTCAATGCAGGCTACAAGGCTGACCTTCCATAGTACAGCTGTTTTCCTTGCCTACAGAGCAGATTTCTGTCATGAGTCTAACTTGAATACCCTTCAAGTTTTTAAAAAAAATACTGTCAAGCATAAATAAATATAAATATAATGAAGGATTGGAAAGTCTGCCCAGTATATAGGGCTACCCTGAAAAGCATGAGGTTCAATTCCACCATTTCATTCTCAGTTTTGTTCCATTCTCAGAGCAGTCAGGGGGTTAATTTTTTTTATGAGCCTGTAAACATATAATAGAGCATTACTTATTACTTCAAGCAGGGAACTTCAGCTCCTGCAATGCTCATTTTTCACAAACAATCAGCAAAATGAATGGGGTTGAAGACACATTTAGAATTGTTCAGGATATTAAACGTCACAGCCAGAAAAAGCTACCAGATTCATGCTAACTGCACAATGCTTTTCCTTTTCGGGAAATTCATGCTGAGCAGAAGAGCATACAGCCAGCAAAAAGTCACACTACCACATCTCTTACAGCCCTAAGGTCTAGCTGAGGAATATCAAAAAAATAGCCACAGGCCCTGGGAAAAAAGCCCCAGCTGAGAGGAAGAGAAAGAGACAGAGGGGTTGGGCTTTACAGAGAGTTTCCAATATCCTCAAAATTGTGTACCAAGTCAGAATCAAGAAAAATATTCCTAGTCCCCTCACTAACTGAAAAAAAAATAGTTTCAAACTCAAAAGCTCCCACTTCAGGGAAGATTTAAAATAGCACACCTACCTCCTTAAGAGGTTGGGTTTAATCTGAATGTACTGGATGTTAGTGTCCCTGGCAATTTCTCAGCTAAAGAGCTGGTTCTTACCTTGACAATTCTTTTTGTTGATGTGTAAAATGGACTAGGAATACCACAGGGAGATGGCAAGTCGCCGAGAGTAAGCTAACTTCAGAGTAAGCTCAGGGCTCTCAGTATGCCTCAATGTTATGTTGCACTCATCCATTATACCTTTGATTCCTTTTGAGTTCAACAGTCTTGTGGTTTGTATCAAAAAGCTGAATTTGACCCCTCTATTCATAAGCTGTATCCAAATCAGCCCAAATTTCATGTCTGGGATAGTACAGCATATACTACATGTATATGTGAAATAGTCTGACTGAATTCCTACATTATAGGGATGGAACAATCCCTGTGCCTAGGTTTTCCTGTTGGAAACATTAACCTCACTTCTCCACCACAATCTATTGGATGTCTTAACTTTCTTTTTATGCAGAAGACAGATCTCATGAAAATTAATTCCCCATAATCACTAAGGATTTGAGGTTGTAGATTTGCTAAATGAATTCATACATTATAACTCAGGTTTTCCCTTTAAAGCAGCTTTATAGTGTTCCTTCTTTAAGACTAGATAAGCCTAGTGATGCTGACATGTTTTTAAGTACAGGCAAAAGTCACAGGGGCTGCATGCCTGTGTGTGTGCCTCAAGCACACCAGTAGACTAATGCTTTGAGAGATGTTAGAAAAGCTGCAAGTTCTCCTGAAAGGATCAAGCCACTTTCAATTATTATTATTTGTACTGGTTTTTTCTATAATGCAGAAATAATAAAAAACTCCATATTTACATTCTCTTAGGTGGCTGTGTCTGTCAATCCTATCAATATCCAGGATAAAACATGGGAAACAATAGGGAAGAAGTGGCAATTTCACTGCTTAATACCAGAACTGCTATTTTAAAAGTAAGAGATTCTAATGCTCTGGTTCCTTATGTGTTGGCTTTTTTGTTCTTGGAATAATATACCATGTATTTTCATCCAACAAATCACAGTCAAATTAATAAGTGTATCATATTTTGGGGTTAACACAGGACTTTGATTTTTTTCAGGGCATATTGAGGAACTGCCATGGCAGAAAGATAATACACAGTTGACTGCTTCCAAATAGGGGGGGAAAACTCCCAGAATTAAAGAACTTCTGTTTTAAATTAAAACAAGGGCTAGGTTTCCAAGGGCATGTGATCATTAATTTATAAAGGCCGTGGTTTGCTTATCAGGTGACATTAATGGAATCACTGACCTGTATCAAAAGTTGTGGAAAGAACAAACTTAGGTTCTTTGAAACGAACAGATTGGTTCCATGTCTTGGCCACAGAGGCTTGTTTTTAGCTGACAAGTGTCCACACACAAAATCCTTGGGGACATTTCCAGGAATCTCTGGCTACAAATGGTGTTTCAATCACTGCAAATCTGGACCAAAAAAAACCTCCAAAACAACCAAAACCAACCAAACAAAAAAGCCAGCAAAAAACCTCTTTAAAAGCCCTTGATAATACAAATGACAAAACCTGTCCATTCTTGAATAGTAACACCACACATAAATGTTTTCCAGCTCTTCCACCATCTGCCACTTTGTATGGAAGCTGTATCACATTTCTCCATACAACAAACCTGGTTAAATGTTAGTTATACCTGATGGGTCTTCTTGCATTACTATTAAGGAAGACTCTCTAAGGTATCTAAAACTGATATATACAAAGTCCACTCAGGAAAAGTAGAAAACATTTTGTCTAGATCAGATAAAGGGGATAATTTCTGGATGGCAGGTTAAGAATGACAGGTCCTATTTTTTGCTGTCCTTCTAATTGGGTCACTACTAAGTACTGCAAATTCAGCCTTGCACTTCACTCAGATTAGCAGGAAATGTACAAAAAATTCTACTCATCCCTTGAACAAAATACAAACTGTAAGGTCTGCAATCACTTCTATGCTAAAACTGCCACGTGCTAACAGGCCGACTCTACTTAGACTAGTTATTTGAATAATAGCTATTAGATCAGCAAGGAACAAAGGCAATGATTTTTTCAGGAGACGTTCTTTGTTTTATTAGTTAGATTAACTTTAAACTGATTGTAAGAACCATAAAAGAGAAATCTTCTGTTAAAATACACCAATTTGAAGTTTATGAAGTGAAAAATATCTATCCAATGCTGTTGATTATTTGTCTAAATTATTCCTTTTTTAAATAACACCTTTGTTTCTGTTTACTCTTGAATGGTCCGATTAGTCAACTGGAAAAATTCTACTTGAAAGTCTGCAGGCTTCATTTGTTAAAATTGACTTTTGATATGATTATAATTTCTGATTTTATACGTTGAGAACAACTATAGAAACTGGAACCATGAGGTTCACTCTAATTTATGAATTTTACTTAATTTCTAATGTATTAATTGGAGGATATAAAATATTTCAAAAGCCATCCTTCAACTATAAGCTTTCGGATAAAGAGTCCAGTCAAATATCTTTTTTTAAAATTTGTTTACCCCTGTGTAGAATCAAATGGAAAGTATTATAGAAAATATCACTCACAATAAAACCAATGAGAGATACCTGCTTAATGCCTGTAAAGTCCATTTATTTCATAGGCCTTCAAGCAAAACCAAACCCTTTCAAACTCTGGAACTTATAATTTTTTTTAATTTTTTTTTTTTTGCTAGATCTTTGGATACAAGATAAGATGATACACAGAAATCTCAGCTGAAAATAATCTCAAACTAGATAATTCCTAATGGTCATTTATAAATATCAGGTACTTCAAAATAACCTCAGTTATTCTATTGGTAAATATCACATTTCTATTACTATATCATCTGAATTACAGAGTTGTTAAAGATTAACACTGAAACTGTCTTGAAAAACAAGTCTGACTTCATAAATGTTGTGTAAGGATAGCTAATCATGAAATATCTCCATTACTTAGTTTACAAACCTTTTAAACAAAAGCCTAAAAGTAATCCAAGTTAAGTGCTCCTATTACTTCAGGAACAGGAACCAGGTGTCCTTTCATATATTAAATTAAATATTAATGCGTTTATTTCAATTACTGTTTAAGATCTAATACTCTCTTGTCAGTCATGAGAACTACCAAACATTTCTGCCTCTCTAAAGCATAAATGCCACATACATCTTTATACACAACTTTAAATAAAGCCTTAGCACAAACAGAAAATATCTTAACATAAGCATCATAATAAACATGCAGGATTTTCTTTGTGGTGAGAACTTAAAGGGGGAAATTCCTGCAATAAATCAGAAGCAAAATTTCATAATTCTTGATCATCATCAGTTTTATGGACAGGTAATAGAGAACTCCTGTGAATTTTGCAGCGCAACCTTTTCATACAGGGAGCTTCCAATATGCCTGAATCAGAAACAAGAGCATGCAGTAATCAATGGAAAACATGAAGGAGGCAGGTGAGAGATAAAAACAAATAAAGAGTGATGGTGATGTGAAAATAAATTTTCCATGGCTTTGCTGACTCTTGTGAATAACACTGCTTGAGGAGGCTTAATAGGCAATACTTTGCTTTTTGTGAAACAGACTTGGATGGCAGCACTTAAATGCAGGAAGTCTTACAGCTGCCAAGCATCATTATCTGATATTTTATTATTATATGAGATACCACCCCTGACATGACAATGTGATGTGAATGGCATGTCACATCAGTCTGAGGTAATTTTAAAGAGTGTCTCACTCCATTTTGGTAGCAGATACAAAAGCAGGTGACAATGAAATCAGGCATAAGCTGGAGATGTGCTAACATTGTTGCTTTCTTTCCAGGCAACTGTATATACCAGTGCTAGGATTTATGTTTCTACACAATTGTCTGTAGCCAAAAGAAGATGAGGACTCTCCAGCACTGAACCAGTTTTGTGGTCCTCTTTCAATTTCTAGGAAAGAAGAGTCATCATGGAAATGTAGATAGAAAGTTAATGATTATGAAATTTCCTTGAGCAATTTCACTGGAGCAGGTAAGTGCCACAGAAAAACAGGATGTGGAAATTAGATTAGAAACTGACTAAAATGTAAAAAACCCCGTTTGTAGAAGCTACACAAAACCAGTTGCTGCAAGGAGTTCTGATTAATGATTAACTATTATTTAAAAAATCAGGACTATAATAAAGTGCAAACAGTTTCAAACTGAGAAGAAGAATAATAAAAAAAAATCAAAGATCCTCTTGTGGCTTCTACAGAAACTTGCTGGACTTGAATTAAAAATAAATAACTCTTCTGCCTATAAAGCCTGACTGACAATGCTTTGACATTTTTAAAGGCCCAAGACTATGTCTGCCAGTCAGACTGTAAGAAGACATGAGTTCAAGTTACTCAGAAATTTATTTGGTTTTTTAGAAAAGCTAAATAAAGTCACTTTTTCTGACTGCCATGTATACAGTGCTGTGAAATATAGCCTTGGTTTGTGCCACAACCCCCAAAGATTTATACCAAACACTTTTAAATAAGGGGGTCTCCTGGGAAGAGGAGAACTGGAAAATATCACTGAAAACATCCCCATAATTATTTTAGAGAATTAAAACTAAGGAGTTAAACCATGGGGAGGTGCAGAACCAGTGTAAATGGAAATGCTGCACAAACACAACCTAATCCCGACAGACAGCAATTTGCACACAGCTGGCATAGTATGGGGCACCTGTGGGTGGAAACAGGAAAGAGAGCTGCTGGCATTTCTCAGCCCTCCTGTTGAACTTGTAAGGTACATTAGGAATTCCAGGAAAAAAATCTGAAAATTAGCAAAACAGACTCACGAAATGGTGTCAACTGGGCAAATGCATACTATTTCTCTCTAAACATCCATGATTTGCAAATTTCTAGTGAATCCAATACAGACTTCCTACAAATCCTCCCTAGGGCCACAACAATTGGCCAGGGATAGCAAAGATTACTGGCTCCAGGACAGCCATGGAGGTCAGGCTTCCAAGTTGGCTGTCACAAGGTTGGCAGCTGTGTGGACATTCCAATCATGATGAGGAGCGTAAACACGTGTACAGCCCTTGCTCCTTAGTACAGCTTTGAAGTGTGTAGCTTGGAGTCTTTTAACACCCTTTAAATGCACTTCTCAAAATTGGAGAGGTCACAGTTTGCAAAACTTTCAAAAATTCAAAGACAGATCTCTCAGTCACAGTGTATTGAGGACAATAACCAGTTGCAAAATAACCATATTTATGGCATCTTCCAATAAATATGTTTCTTGTACATTTTATTTCCAAGAGATTGTGCTTTGCCCTGTTAAAAAATGAGGTAAACATGACTTGCAGGGGAAAACTGAAAAGAACCATCCAGAGTCTTACGGGATAAGGCTGAAATAGAAAACAAATACTTTTTCATAATTTCCTTTTCACATACTCATCCAACAGCAGTGAATGCTGGAAAAGTCAGGCCCTTTTTCCCTGCTCAATCCCAGCTGTGCATGATACCTAAGTTCATTGCACGTAACATATTGAATGAAACAATGAATTAAAAAAAATATCCTAAGAAAGTCTTTTTCATAAAACCAACCAATCAACCAACCAAAAGAACTCCAAACCCCTTGTTCCCACTATAATAGCTACTGTCATTGGCTTATTTATGCTTCTAAGTTGTTTTTTTTTAATTCTATATTTACAGTTGTAAGTATGTGGCAAGCAAATCATATACCCATGTAACACACTAAGAACTGCTTGAAAGTGTTATATTCTTAATTTTCCTTATGATTCAGAGTGCATGTAACCCAGAACATAAACACATTATGCAACATGTTCAGGAGGAGAGATGCTGAGCTTTTCTCTCACCAAGGGCCAGGCACAGATGACAAAGATGCAGCTGCAGTAGGACTGTCAGTGTGGTTTAGATGAAATGCTTCTGTGTCCTTACAGGTAAAGCAGTTATTTTTCCAGAACAGAATTGTGAAAATAAGTGACATCGTTGTTTTTTTATGTATTTTCCTGCAGGGATAACATACCTGCTACTATGAATTCAGACAACCAGAAATGGAAAATTTTCTACCTGTATCAGTGGCATCTCCTTAATAGAAATTATCTACTCTTTGTAAGCAGTAGACAAAAGAGAATAAAATTTTAGGGGAAATACTAAACTTCCCTCACACAGTGTACTGTGCAGTCCTCTTGTCTACCTCCTAAATGTTCTTTTTAAGGAAATCTGTGGGGTGTCTTATGATGAATTTGTTGCAAAGAATGCATTCCCTTCATGTTCCACCTGGTACCCCTTGCTAATTGGTGGTCAGATGCAGAATTGTTCTTTGACTGAAAGTATTACTACAATAAGTAAAGAACCATCACTGCCATGAATTGCAGTTGGTTTATACAGTTCTGCATTACACTCCAGATCGGCCCTCACTGAAAGGCCAGAATACCCTATGATTTGTGGGCTACATGCCTGCCTGTGCCATCTCCTATATTAATGTAACTCTGTGATTCATATTGCATGAGGATTCTGTAAATAGAGTAACATAAATATAATAATAAAACAGAATAGCAGGTGCAATACCAAGATATCCTAATTCTGGACTTGCAGTAGTATAAAATGGATAAGACTTCACCGAAATCAAAGGAGGGAAAATCAGTTGACACCTGAGGACCTTTTAACAGAATTTGCTTTCTACTCCACAACCAACAGAGTGAGCTAATGGAACTGTTCTTAAAACCAAAAGGCATGACTTCTCTTCCCAGGGACAAATGATGCAGTCTCCTGAAAACCTGTATAGTTGTATGAGGAATGGATCAGAGCTCTGCAAACTCCCCATGGGACTCATGCCAACAAAACCACCTAATGAAGATGTAATTGTATTTAGAAATCATGCACTGTACTTCCATGTATATAATACAGAAGTTTTGCACAGAAACAAAACCCACTTGCAATTTAACAGATGTGCAAATATGCTTTTTTTGTGTGTGTGTTTCATTTGAAGTGGAAAGAAGAGAAACCCTGGAAAGCTGAGATGAAACTGCACTTAAATGAAGCCTTTGCTTTTAAGTTGATTTTACTCTCTGCTCCTTTCACTAGTTGTATTCAAAGCAGTATCACAAAACATTTGATTTCATGTAATGAAAGCAAAATTTTTTGTCTATTTAGGCTTTTTATGTTAAGGGAGAACTTAGCAGATAATTGGAGTGTCAAGACATTGAAACAGCTTATTCCAAATGACCTTTACACAAATTAGTGGTGAGAAAAGTGATTCTTTGCATACTGCTTGGTCTTCAGGCCATTTTCAGGAAAGAAGAGAGAAACTCACATTAATTTCTTTGGTGGTGGGTACCCAGTGTCTCACAATAAAAGTAGCAACATACTACTGACTTAATAAATCCAGCTGTAGTCATGCAAGTTCCTTACTTGGGCAAAGCTGAAGTCTGTGGGTAGCATTTTTGAGACAGGTGCTGCACCATACCATCTTATTACACCCAGCACAGGTGTGGTGTCAGTCAGGAGCACTGGATGGGGATGGGCAGAAGTTTGTGTTCAACCTTCCTCTTACTCCACTTTTTTTTATTCCATCTATTATTCACCATCTACGCAGCACGTATAATAGGTGACTCAAGTAAAATATACTGCTCCCACAGGAAGTTTCAATGCCCTTGAATTTAGAATAACTTTCTGAGTTGATTTAAGGAGGCACTGCTCCTGACTACCATTTCTGAGCTCATGGCCATTACTGTTCCTAGTGCAAAGGAAGCAGAAGGGACTGTGTGGCTGAATCTCTGCCTTCCAGACCATGAAATTTGTTTTGCACTGGGAGTTAAGACACATGATCCTCATCCCACTTTTTCTGCTTCAAGTTCAGTAACCTCCATCAGAAGGTGAGGTGGAGAACAGAGACATATCTTAAACTGTCCCTGGAAGATTTATCACTGTGAGCCCAACTGGGTCCAAAATCTGTCATGTTATGAATTAGGCAAACTGTTCTGTCTGTGTTCTCCCTCTGGCCCTACATCTAAATGTAAAAAAGTGCTGCTACCAGTATTCATGATTGTAAAATTAAAATAGACCAAGCTAGGTCATTTATCTTATCAAATTTTTCTTGTGTTACAAATGTATTGCTCTCAGGGCTCTCAGTGCCAGTGGCATACAGAATCCTTTTTCTCCCCAGTGAAAGATGGTGTTGCTGTATTGTGCAAGCACTCTGAAAACACAGGATGTCCTTGTTAAGAGAAGACAGTTGTGATGTATCTGCATTTTGAGGTTTGGAATACAAGTTCTCTTTGTCTTTTACCATTGTTCTTTGATTTTGAGAGTTCTTTTCAGCTCAGAATTCTAACAGGTGTTGCAGTGTTTTCTTGCCAAATTACTGGATTGTGTGACAAAGTCATGATTTGGAACTTCAGGTTTTGAGTAACCATGAAAGAAAACCTGAATTAAAATAGATGAGGAAGTGCTAAGTGCATATGACCAAGACTGTACTTCAACAGCAAAACCCTAGCCCTACATTTCTCATCTAGCTAAGCATGAAGCAGCTGTTTATTCCTGAAGTGCAATTTCACCTGCATAAAAATATCCAAATTTATCCTTCATTTAGGCCACTTTTAGATATTAATTAATTCTAAATTAAACACCTCAGGAAGATGAGAGTTGATCAAAGTAGCAACTGTGTTAGAAAGTCTGTGTGAAAGAGGAAGACTGGTAGTCCATTTAGAGAAAGGATGAAGGGTGCATCTAAACTTGAAGAAAAGTCTAAACATTTTTTTCTAAGCATACTTTTCACAAACAGTCTTATTTACAGAGGCTGATTAAAAATAAATGTTAAACAAAGCTGCTTTGTTTGCAACCCTGTCCTTTGATCTGGGTTGAACTGTACCAGATAGACAAAATATAAGGCAGAGGCACAAACCAGCAAGTCTGAGGGGAGATTCTTCAGAAAAAGCAAGCAGCAAGCTAACAGCAGTCTTAAGGGTGAAACAGATTTTAAAATGTCCCCTTTCTAAGCTTAACCCCTTTCAGAGCTTTGTTCAGATTTGTACCGAATGTTATCTACACTTCACATACCTAAAGTTGTCTCAAAATGCTTATTCAGGCTTCAAGTACCTTTTGAGGTCCTTGCTTTGAAAATGAGAGGAATTTGGCTGTCTTTAGTCTATTTTGATATGTTTAGAGTTTCTGTTCTAAAATGAAAACCTGACCCCAGGATAACCCTTATAGGAGGGACAACCTTGACTACAGCCTGCTCAGCATGCATCAACAGCAGCTGACCTGCAAATTAGGAAGGCCCGAGAAGTAGGGTCCAAAAGCATCATTTTCATTCTTGGACTATGTTATTTCCTCTCTGAATGAACACTTTTGAACTTGTAATTACTCAATATAATCTCTAAATCAAGTGCATTTACTTGCAGATGTGACACTAGTCCTATTTATATCTTTTGGAGCATTTCTTTTTACTGGATAAAAAATGTGATTGAAGTGTTTCAAGACAATAAAAAACATGCTATTAATAATGAATTGTGCTAAAAACATACTCTTCATTGTTATCATATGAGCATATCACTTAATATGAGAATATCAAAGACACAGGCAATCCTCCAAGTTATCTACTGAGTCCTGTCCAAATGAGAAAAAGATGAGACCATTGTGACATGAATTTGTCATTGTCTCCATTTTTATTCTCTACACTCTTTTCATCTCTAACTACTTGTTCAACTATGTTCATTCAATTACTGAAATACAGCTGGTTGAAATGTATCCAGTTGGGCTTTATCATCTTTTGAACTTCTTTTTCAGTGAGGTCTTCAATGACTTTAGCTGTTGTTCTTGCAAATCTCTCTCACTCACACTAGATAATGCAAGGTTATCTTTGCAAAACCTATCTACAAATTTGACTCAAGTTCACTTGTATGCAAACTTCCAGGAGGGCAAAATTACCCTTCTTACACAGTGAGAACACTTAGCATTCATTTGCTACTTTCTAATAGCATCTCATATTAAATGCTTTAAAAACCCTCTTAAACAGAACCAGATGTTTACAGAAATTCTAATGTCTGTCCAAATCAAATTATCTTCCTCCCTTCCCACAAACTCCCTTTATCCATTAAATAATGCATTGAAATGGAAATATAGAGCATGCAATGATTGACAGAATTAAACAAGGGGCAGATGAAGAGAAAACTGAATTACTTGCATTTATGGCCTTTTTGTTGTTGTTGTTGTTTTTGCTATCCAGTCTCTCTTAATGACATTCTATAGTGTGTATTTTGATCCTGAAAATTCATGTTTACCAATCACAGTTTCTTTAAGGATCATTTAAACACAGGTTCCTTACTTTTGTTTATATTCTGCAGTGACCAGACTTCTGATTTTTTCTTGTGAGGCTACTAGGAAAAGGCCCAGAAAAGGAAGAAAATCACTCTTTCACATTACCATGATGCCCATTTCTGTGGAAACCACAGGTTCCACTAGGACAAGCCTCCTAATTCCAGAGAACTAGTGCTGTTGTGGAGATGTGTGTTGTGGCAGATGATCCTGGAGGAAAAATGAGCTCAAGTCCCTACATCATCTAAAATGCAGACAGCATTAAAGCACATAGTGGTTTTCTTTCTTCAAATAGTAGAACACATTGTCCTCATCATCAGAGAAATTACTAAAACCATGGTAAATTGCAGATATCCAGCTCATTCACAAGCCCAAGTATTACTGCAGCGAGCAATTGAATCAAAGGGAAATTGGCATTGTCTCTTTAAATGTGTAATCAAACAAGGCTCCTCATGCCACTAAAGGTCATTGGAATTGGCTGTAACATCATATTCTACAAGCATGGACCAATTTGAATTAAAAAAAAAGGAAAAGAAGGGAACTCATTTTCTTGGAATGTACTTCAATTTTCTCCTCTGTTCTGAGCAAAATCTCCTCTGGATTCAATCTAACTGCACAAAAAAGGTTAACCCTCACCTGTCTGTTGAAAGAATGTGATTTGCTTATGTAAATGCCAATGACCTCTATGTTTCTGACATCCAATTGGAAATATTCTGTAGAAATACCTTTATTATGGGGCTGATTCAGATCAATAAATTCTGCCAGTATTTGCCTCAAGTGTTAGATATGGCTGCCCTGAACATACTGGGAAAGAGTGTAAGAGGAAAGTGAGCAAACCATATCAGCCAAAGCATAATGTAATTTCCAAGCCTGACAGCAATGCAGAATGTTTGCAATCTGTTCCTGTGCTTTATCACCTATATAGATATGAATATAGATATATATGTAGGTGCTCAAAGAATATAGACATTCTCTGTTCATCTGGTTTAATCATGATATTTTAACTTGAGTGCAGATTATAACCCAGAGGTCTTTGCAGGACTCTGGCACCCACATTTACTTCATTATGGAAGCTGATAGGAAATCACTCTGAATTACAAAAACCCCAACACTGTCTTAATATTCATCTGTGTGCACTGCTACAATGTAACACATGGGCTAAGCATTCACCTGCACAGTTGCTTTCATTACAAAGGCAACAATATGGGCCAGCAGCAATTCTCTAACCAAGCTATGTTCACAGGCTGATAGAAGCGACCAGGAAAATCAGGGAAAGATCAAAACCCATGTTTCTCTGTTTCTTAGTTCCTTTGAGTGGCTTATGTTGGCCACCGTTTTTCTTCACAGTTCCCATGACCATCAGTGTGGGGACTCAGTTCAGACCAGAGGTCTGATGCAGCTTGAAGGCTGATTGCAGAAGACTAACAAAAGTAGGAATATTGGCATAAGTTTGGGTTTTTGTTTGTTTGTTGGGTTTTCTTTTTCCAAAATTTGTTCTCTTACTTTATGCTGGTTCTCATTTCAGCTTCAACTAATGAGGAACCATATCACTTCCCCAATGGAGGGGTCACTGAACTTTGCTAGTAGGAGGGCTCCTGTGACACGCTTGGCAATAATGATATTAGTACAAGTACAAACACAGAGAAATTCTGCTGGGCCAGTGCTCTCAGAATCTCAGATACCTGGTTTAAGATGTGTTTTGTGCCACTGACTCTTTCCAAATACAGTGGAGATTCTGTGTTTAATCTCACTATATGCAAGATCAGTCTCTTCATTTAACTGTGAGCGCTTTTCAACAAACTCTCTGCCTACAGCTGCATTGTCTTCAGTGGGGATCACATGGAGCATACCTGCAATATAGGACCTGTTGCCAATAATCAGCGCTGGCCAACACAGAGCAATGGCCCTCATTAAGACTGCAGTCACAAAAGGAAAGTAGCATCCTAAACTTGAAGAAGGTGAGGTATCACAGCAGTGAGAGCGGAATGAGAGCAGATAGAAGAAATCTCTTTGAACAGAGCCCTGCTGCAGCAATTACCCATCTGACAGGAATGTTACTTCATTAAGCAGGAAATACATCAAGGCTATTATCTTCTGAGTTCTATATCATAATTGAAATAGCTGCAGAGGTATTTCTTTTGCTATCTGATAGATCTGCTTTTATATCTGCTGACAGGAATTCAGCTGGAATTAATAGCTGTAAATGTAGAATGTACAAAAGAAGCGTAGCTCCACACAGTGCACTAATTTCTTCATTACTCTTCAAGCACCTTAAGGATAAATGACATTGAATGCTCAGATTCTGAAACGTGTTAAACACCCCTGTAAATCTCCCAGGCATCAGTGATTTCACTAATAACAAGTTATGCTAATTGCCCTGTGCCTAATGAGGGCCAGATGTCTCAGTACTGAAGGTTACAAACATTCAATGGTACTAAGGCACCTCACTCATTTTGGTCACATTGCTTCTCAAAATATGATTTTAGCCCATGGAATTCATCTCTCCAGGATTCCAAAAACAAATCTTGTCATAAAGGCTGGATTTAATTTTGTTTTTATTAAAGCCATGTCAAAGTTAGAACTAGCATTTATGTGCAGTTGTACCTACTCAGGAAAGATAGTGAAGTATTATTATGTATAGCTAAAGAAATCACAATGAATCACATAACTTCTGCAGACAGATTATATTATTTATTTCTTTTCTTAGTGTTAGTAGCACACATGATAAATCTGTCTTTTTTTTTTTCCTTCCTTTTCCTCCCTTCCCTCCCACTCTCCTTTTCCACCTACAAACTATAATTTTTGTAGATCTTACACATTCTTCTCTGCTGTCCTACATTTCTATAATATACACTTTTTATTACTTATTTTCTGTTCCAGTCCACCAAAAGCTTAACTAGTATCTCAAGCTGATCAAAACACTGGGAAAAAAATAAGGAAAAATTACCCATGTTTAAAAAACTTTGACCAGATCTATTGAGTGCCATGCGCCTGTAAACAAGCATTCCATGAAATATATTATCTGAACTATCACACTGCTGGCTCTGAAATACTTGGAAGTACAAACGTTTTCCAGGAATACAGCTGTGAGAATATAAAAACATAGTAACACCATTTTTACTGTGAAAGACTTCCATTTCTGTATGGCTTCTCTCCCTAACACAAAAGACTATTTAACATGGTCCTTCATCAGAAAAGTCCTAAGTTCATTAAAAAGACTAGTTGTGCTCTCTGTTTGTGGAAGCTGTTACTCTCATAAGATCTGTAACTAGAGTAAGATAATTATCTGGGAAAAAAATGGTAGTTTTTGTTAACTGGAAGCCATCAGTGTTCACTATGATTTTGGTATAAACAAGGGTCTGTCTGGACAGTCACAGCATAGTCACTGAAGGATCTCCATGAAGAACAGCTCTTCTTGGTGCAAAATTGAGAATAATATTTATGTTCAGATTTGGGAGTCTTGTGCTTAATTTATGAATTTGCATACATCAAATTATGGCTTCTCGGGTCATTTCTAACAGATGGTAAATGTTAAGAACGGAAAATATGCTTGTAAGCACAATACTGCAAGCCATAGCAGAGCTTGAATGAATTGGGTTCTCGCATGTACGGTCCTCTGAATTTTAATACCCTTACACAACATTTCAACTCCAACAAAACCATTCATACATACCAGTGATTTTAAGGACTGTCTTTCACTGTCATGCAGAGAAAATTCTCATTTCTTCAACATCTGTTCAGATTTATCCTTACAAAACTTGATTAGGCATATTACACAAATTACAATTAGTGATATAAAATGCTAAATTAAGCCTTTTTGAAATGTATTTGTTCCTCCCTCCACTGAGAAAAGGCAAGGTCTTCAGCCCAAGTTGCAGTGAGAGCAATAAGTGATTTACTGTTCAACTTTTCCTGCCTGGGACTTTTTCCTTTAATTTCCCTGCTTTACTCCACTTCAGGAGCTGCAAGTTACATGAAACCTACATTTAGAAATAATCATTGTCTGTCAATTCACTATGATTTCTAAAGAATAACTTCTCCTATTCTTCTAAAAAGATTCATATCCTTAATGAGCAGCACATCTGGGACAATTTGCCTAAAACAGTGATGTAATCCATAATGGCTTCTCACCCCAAAAATTCTGATAAAGATCTGGGTAATGTCCTCACTAAGTTAGACTCTGCTCTCATTTGAAATTGTACAGAGCCCAGGATGCTGAGATGAAATGGTATTTTGACATAGGCAACAAAAATGGAATTTTTTTTCTGCGAAGGATTTATAAATACTGTGAAAATTATTCAAATACAAATGTTTCCCAGATGAGTCAAGCATGCAGAACAGCTGTAACTTTGCCTAGTGGGCAGTAGAGAAGACTTGGCTAAGTCCTATGATACTCCATCGGTTTTTGGGTTTTTTCTCTCTTACTGAAGAGAGACTCTTACTGAAGTTTAGTTTTTTCTTCTCCTTTCATTCCTTTTTCACCTCCACCTTGGAACAGCTGCATATAACAAATTAGTCCTTGAAAGACAGGAACACTGAAAATATGAAGTAAAATAATTTCCCTTGGGATTGTAAAGTATTTGTGTTAAATCAAATGAAAAATCAACTTAAACATCCATATGAATATCCTAGGAGAAATATTTAGCCACTTTGATACTTTCTACCTATTTTCTCCGCACCAAATAGAATAGAGCAGGAGATTCCATTAAAATAATGTTATGTATGAATTACCCTTTGCCCACGGGGAGTAAGGGAAATTGCAGCTTTTATACTCTGTAATTTACAGGGACTTGTTTCTGGATGCACTAGGCTGACTACAACAGTGCTAAGTTTTTTCAGGGTATAATGCATGTTATTTAGAGGAGGAGACCTGTACTGAACTCACAGGCACAATTCCAACCATTTCAAAGGTTGCTGTTCCCCAGCAATGTGCAGAAAATGCTGAGGCGCCTTTTCAAAGTACAAGCACAAGCTCACAGAAGGACTGAAGTCATTCCCATACCCTAAGATCTTTCCAAGCATTTGATAATACTTGGCTGCAGGCGCATCTGTCTAATGGTTTTTAGCCAACAGAAATCCAATCAAAATCAGTTCATGTTGATAATACCTGGCCCAAAAGATTGACCATGCACAAATCACAGAGTTGATAAGAAAATGAAACTTTCACATTTGGTTGTCCATCAAAAGGTTCAGTTCTCAGCTTCATACACAACAGCAACCATGTATGGGCACAGTTTCAGTTGTGTTTAAGTATTCCAAGATATGGTCTCACGTAGTCTTTATCAAGCCATGTTTCATAGCCCATTCAGCAAGTGAGACAGCTCTGGACACTTAGTGGCTCCACAAAGCCAGCTGCAGTAGGACTGGGAGCAAACTACTTTGAGTGCACTATCAAAGGAAACCTTCCCATTTCAGCAAATTTCGTTTTCTGACGATTGTAATAATCAAAGTTATTACAAAATCCATGGCTATGATGGCATTGTGCTATTCCAAATAAAGAGACACCAGGTAAAGTGGTATTGGATCTGTTCCACAGAGATACTAATAAATTAATTGGATCACATTTTGCCTCAGAGTTAGAGCAGTTTTCGAGCACAGAACTGCCCAGAGCTAGATTACAGTTTACAAAGATCTGCGATCTGAGGTTTTACTAACTTTTATCAATATTCTAATAAAGCAATTTACATACTAAGAATATAATTGCATATGAGATGCTATTTTATGAAGGTATTTTTTAATATTTATATTCTTACACTTCCTTTCTTTTGTTGGGAAAGTCCAACAATTGCTCTATGAGGTAAATATTTTTTACTATTTACATAAGGTCCCTCTTAATGAAGAGATATTTTGAGCATTAATCTGAGCCCTCTCAAAGACTGGTAGCATATTGAATTCAAACTCCATTCTATCAAAGTGAAACATTATATGGGAGCCTTTGGAAACTGTGCACATGAGACATTTTCTGTTATTTACGTATAATTTCTGACCATCTTTGCAATCCTACCTATCCCAGGGAGGTCAGGGAACCTTTAGTCAAGCCTGCTGAGGAAGATGGTGAAAGCTTTAAATTGTCCTTGAACCAAATCATTGTGCATAATGCATTCAAAATGTGTTTGTAAGATCACACAGTGTTTGCAGAAACACAAGCAGAGCTCTGTTCATCACTATAGCTCTCAGGAAACACAAAGAATAAACAGCAATTATCATGTTTGGTAATTTTTAATGATCCCTCTGTGATTTTGCTTGAAAGGACTGCAAAAGTGTTGCCCCAGTTTCCCTGTTCCAAATGATAATGACCTCACTAATTGCATGCTCTGAAGGCTGCTTCTGGAAAGAGCTACTGAAAGAGATATTTATTATTAAATGAGATTCAGTTTTTGTTATACCGTATTTCTTCCAAATGGCTTCTGTCTCCTCACATACACAAAAGGAGGTGTTTTGTCAATGGTTCAGGGTTATGTAGTACAGAGAGTACCTGGACAGAGACAGGCTAGACAGGAGAGGCAACTTCTCAACCCCAGAAACTCTTGTCCTCTTAGAAAGCTTGAGATTGGGAAAATTATGTATTTCCTCTACCACAGACCTTCTGAGGAACAGAGGAAAGCTGTCTAGAAAGTTCATCTTGTCTGGAATTCTTAAGGATGAGTAGAGATAATACAACCATTATTTTTTCTGTATTGGTTCATAGCTGGTTTTGTTTACCTCCTATCTAGGCTTTCTTTTTTATCTATAAAGAGCCTGTGGCCCACTTTTTAGTCTTCCTAGGGCAAGTGAGGTCTGTCCAAGTACTTTTCCATTAGTAAACAGAAACATTTGCTGTCTCCTAGGTGCTTAGCCTTGACAGCGAGAGGGGAGGTAGAGCAGATGTGTTCTTCTTCAATTCTATTAATAGCAATGTAGCCTGATTGTCATTCAACAGGGAAATCACCTTTCTGCAGGGCTGATGCAAAGAAGTTAGAAATAGATAAGCAAAATGTCTTTTATGACTCCAGCTGTGCTCAGTGTTAAATCAATTGTGGGCGGTTCTTGTTCAAGGTTAGAAACAATACCAATGTGCAAATCCCATTTTCAGAACTGCCCTCTGAACACAGCATTCCTTCTTTCGGTCATGGTCCTCCAAACATAGTTTACCTAGTGATGCCCAGGAATTATCTTCCTTTGGACATGTGCCTCTCCTATTCCTGGATACTCAACAGGGCTTGTTGTGTCCTTGAGGCCCCCACAAGGTCAAGCTTCAGAACTGCCTGTGCTGGGATATGGGCACCTTAGGGGCAAACCTGGGTGTTGAGACCCCTATTACCAAATTGATAAGGGCATCCAGCCAAACTCCTGTGAGCTCAAAGTGGGCTGCAATATTCTCATATCACCGAGCACTGTGCCTCCTTTAAGGGATCTTCTTGCCTTGTACTTTTCTGTGCACACAGTCCTGTGTCAAAGAACCCTGTCTGGGTCTGCTTTCTCAGCAGAGCCACCAACCTGAGGTGCCCTGATTGCATGAGACCTATCCAGGATTAATGACTCTGTCACTTCTGGTCTGCAGCCATGGCTGAGAGCGCAACCCTCCCAATGCCTCTGTTTTCTCACACCTCCCTTGGGTCATTTCCTCTCCCCAAGGCTGACAACTGTGCTCCAGGTGTTGGACTCTGCTCTGTGAGACATTTCCCCTCTAACAATGGCATAGGGTGAACTAGATAATTATACAGTTCACTTTATCAGCCAAGGAATTTTTTTGGTTTTAATGTTTCGTTGTGCTCAGGCTACTTTATGTGAGGTGTTTGCTGGATTTTGCAACCCTAAATATGTAAAAGACACTCTGAATGTGCTCCAGAGCCATTTCTTACATGTCACAGAGACTTCTTTTTTGCACAGTTTTACCAGCTGACTTGGTGTTATTGAAATGAAAAGCACATAAATGCCTCCTAAGAAACACTCATGATTTGTTTGCTTCTCTTTAAAATCTTAATCCAAAATGTTAACACTGACATTATGCAAAATGCCACATTTACATTTAATAACAGCATCCTGAATAAATATTTGGAAAAACTGCATTTTTAAAACTAAACCTGTTGTGAATGAAAAAGCAGATAAATAATGCATACAACAATAAACTCTTTAGTCAATCCACCTCTTTGGCAGCATAGATATTATGTGATTGTGCAATATTTTTAAATAGATAACATCTGAGCATGATCCTTCCTACTTTCATGAGTATTTGTTGTCTGAGTTAATCAGATCAGTTGATTCCCCCATCTGTTCATTTCTGCCCAGAAAGAGAAACAATATTTTATTAATCATTAGCAAACTATAACATAAAAACAGAAACTTAGATTCAGAGAGACCTAACCTAGCAACAGAGCAACATTCTAATTTCAGAGGATCTAGCAAAAGGACTACAGCATTCTGACTCAGTGATCAAAATTTAATACTCCAGATGGGTGACATTTCTGATTTGTCAGCCTTAAAAAAACAAAACCTAAACTCTTATCTGTAGCAACTCTAGTATAAGCAATTCTTCTGTCTCACTGGCCAAATGAACTAAAGCATTTCGGCTGTTTTTACACAGATGTAGTTTGGTCTACAAAATTGGAGGCCCATTTTTATTTTTCTTCACTTGCTCATGAAAAGGTGCTCTTGCATCATCTGACCCATCATAGACCTGGCTATATGTAACAGTGTGTTCCTGCCCACAAAGTTTGCTGTAAAGTTTCTCATTCTAAGCAGGAATAAGACCACCTGTCCTGGGGATTCAGTGTGAACTAGTACAGAAGACAAGTTTCCTTCTTGAGGCACAAGGTGTACCACTACTTCATCACTGATCTGATTTCCAGACTTGTGTCTCATGGATTAGAGCCATGCTCTCAAACTCTGGGCTCCCAAGCCCTCTGTGGCCCTGGCCTGGCATTCAGTGCACAAGTACAATGCCCAGCATCAGCTCTGTCCCGCCTGAACGATTCAATTGATAGGAGAAGAGCAGGAGCCAGAAAGCAAAGGAGAAAGAGGTCCCCAATATCCCCCTAAGGGGCAGCAGATGGGTCAGATCACACTGATGGTGGTTGCCATTGGCATGTACAGTTGTAAGAAGACCTGAGCTGCAGTAGTAGCAACTGTAGGAAGCTTGAAGCTGCAAGATATTCTGAGCATGGCCGTGACTCCCCAGCTCTGGGAACAACAACACAAAACACAGAATATTCCCTCTGGAACCAGAGTTATGAATGAGTAGTGCTCTTGTACTGAACACAGCACAGCACAAAGCCAGCCTTTCTGACCCAGCTTTTCCTGCTTAATTTATTACAGATTGCATAAAATAATAGAAATTATAGACAGTGTTTCACTTTGGGTAAAATTATGCAGGTCCATGGCAATTACAGTGAAATGATGAATAAGTATATTTCCTGCAGAACTAGATGTTACACTTTATAGACACAGACACACACACACATACACACACAAATTCCCCCAGCCAGGAACTGACAAGAATTCCCACTGAATGGTTTGAAGTTCATGAAATGGTCATACTCTTTCAATGACAGTTGTAATAAGAATACAATGAATTTAGTATTACTTTTTTGCGTAATGAAAAATTGTGTGGCTCATAAGGAAATCATTTATGCTATAAAATTCCTAGTACAGAAAATCAGTAAAGTGTTATCATTAAGCACTTCTAAAAAAACAAATATCCAGTCCCAAGACTTCAGGGCATTCTATTTCCTGACAATTGCTTGTTTGAATTATTTTATCAAACCTCCACAAGAAAGTTCATATTTTTTATAAAATATGTTCACTAGCTTTTTTCCCACTTTCTAAAATTGGCTTTGGTACTTGTAAATTATAAAAAAATAGTGGTCAGGGAATAGACCTTGTTCTGCCTCCGGTGTCACTGTACTCTGAACTATGATTCCACAAGCTCTACATCTGTACACATCAGGTGTAGATCAACCTCTACGCACTGGAGTTGTTTGAAAATCTTTTCCCACAGGTTATATCCCTGTGGAAACATGATTTCTGCTTTTTAGCAATTTTGGCATCTTTTTATCATTTCAAGATAACATAAATTTGTTTTCACATTATTCCTCTCCTCCTCATTCTTTTTTTCTGCTTTCATTGTTCCTTCCACTGAAAATACAGGACGTTGTAAGGCAGAGGAGAAAAGCCAAGCGTAGAAAAGAGAAGTAAGCAAGAAAATAAAAAATTTCTTGGCTTGGTGGGTTTTTTCCCATTATTTTGTATGAAAATGAGATGCTAACAGCCTTAGCCAGTATTTAAATTCCTGCTATTGCCTAGACTGACTGCAGTTCATGAAGTATTACACTAACTACTCATATTCTCTGAATTCTTTGGACTGGCACTATGTTATGAGGGTTTTGCTTAATACGGTAATAACTTGGTCCTGTGGGAGATCTCCTAGATTCTACAGTAAATTACATAACAAATTATAACTCTTGAGAATGCGTCTCAGCACGAGTAATTTGGCTACATTTTCTTTGAGTTTGGTTTGGTTTGGTTTTACTGATGTACCTAAGGAATTGGGGTGGGATATTAAGAAATTTTTTAAAAACCGAGAAACCTTTTTTCACACTGAAAGCACAACCCTCCAAAATGACAGTCTTTAAGGATGTACTTTCAGTGGGGGGACACAAACCTAAAGAAACTCTCCCAAAGCTTCATCCTCACATATTTAAATTGTGGTATAGCTGAAATCAGCTGCAAAATTTCCATTTGCTTCAATGGGACTTAAAGTTCCCTCTGAGAATCTAATCAGTTTTCTTTATACTGTCATTTTTTCCTGTTCCTGTTATGACTACTGCTGCAATTTGTCTGCACAGACTTCTCCACAGCTTTTCAGCTCCAAGAGCATTCCTGATTCAATTTAACTCATAAACAACTGCATTTTTTGTTCTTCCAATATATTTCTCATAATGGTACCATTTTCACAAATGGACCCCAGCTCAGTAAAATTTGTTCTGTCTAACATTAGTAAAAGCAGACCGATTCTCCTCAGGATACAGTTCATAATACTTTTTGTTTCCATAGCTAGTGTTTTTCTGCATATCATTACAAAGATTGAAGGATATTCAATACAGCTCATAAAATGCATTTGGATTCTGAACCTCCTCCTTTTTCTCCTACAAATACTAATCCTCTTTTAGAACTGTGGAGCTTCTCCACTCCCACTTAATGTTGAAATTCATGCATTAATTCTGCCAAGGATAAAAAAGTATTGATAATAAATAATACTAGAATCATGTGGTAAATCTTAGATGCTCTGTTTATTATATTCTAAAATGGGTTTAGCAGATAGTATTTAGTCATCATGCTGCAGAATGTTACATATAATATCATCTTAAAGAACTGATCTTGCCTTTTCTGGTAACTTGTTTTGCAATATCTAGAATGATAGTACACCATGGACTTATTTGCTCATCAAGTCACTGGAGGGAGCTAAGTAAACACATCAATTATAGTTAAACAGAATTAGCAGCAAGAGCACACAATAACGGATTCTAAACTATTTCTTCCAAGCTACAGCATAAAAAGACTATAAAACCCTGAAAGGCTTGTTGAAGAGAATATAATATCTAGGTATTTTAAATATTTAGAAAGAAGAATACGGATGTTGCTGATCACTGGTGGGACATTCCTTAGGTGAATCAACAGCTTGAAACAAATTTACAAGGTAGATGTTCAACTGAAGAAAATCTACTCATATTCATTTAATGAGATTGTAAAATCAGCTGGTTAATCTGACATGTATATGTAACTGTTGTCTGCAACATAACTCCTGAAATTACTGCCTGTTCATTTGACTTATATATGAACTCTGTATTTATAATTCTTTGAAATTTAAATGAAACCAGCAAAATAACAGGAAGATCCATTAGCAGCCTAAGCATTGCTTCAATAGCACATGAGAGGTTACTCCCAAGGGATCACATTACCATGGAAGAGAGGAAGCTAATGATGCTCCTTGTAGCAAGGGGGTTCACACTGACAAATAGCCAGATAATCACATTGGTTAAGGCAATACAGTAAAGTGACACAATGCTGGACTGCAAGGTGGGAAGTAGAGACGAAAAGATCTGAACTAGTAAAGACATTCTTGGGAGAAAAATATTTAACAGTTATAAATAACATATCTGGGTATTAACACACTTTATATCCTGGTTACTTAGTGCATCTTGCTTGATTATGTACTGTGGGAAATTAATATTGTTTTGCATGTTTTTATTGGATTTGAGAGAGAGCATTTATTACAAATGTCCACATCTTTTCTCCCATGAACAACACATAAATTAGCTTTTCCAGAAAAAGTCTGCCAGTTTTGGCTCAATGCCTCAGTGTCATGGTATTAGAGACACAAGCAATCAGAAGAACTGCTGGCAGAAGCAAGTGTTGTACTACTGTCATTCACACTACTGACAAATCTGGCCCACTCCTACACTGGCTAAAGCTGTTACAGTAGGAAACACAGCAGGTAAAGCTTCCTCATGGCAGAGGCGATGAGCTGCACAAATTCAAAGCATCCCCAGCTGTATGAACCTAAACCAGCCATCAGATGGAAAATGTCCTGTCACTGCTGATTTGACCTAAGAGAAAGCCCCTCCTAATCATTACTAATTTCCTGAGTCAGCGTGTTCTGTTAATGCCTGCCACTAATCACACAGATTTACAACTCAGTGCAATATTTGTGAACCAAAGGAAAACCCTCTGAGATTGAAGGATTATTAAAGACTACTATCCCAACACTAAAAAAACCCCCCCAAAAAAAACCCCACAACCCTTTAAAGACAATGGTGAGCAGTGGCAGGACTTTGACTTATGACATTATCATAAGATAAGAAGCATCTAATCTAAGGGAGGAAAACAATTACTTAGGGCTGGCTACGTGTGTGGCAACATGTCCGTTACCTTTCTGCTAAATATCAAAGCTCCTGCAGTCCTTCCTCACTATCCCTGTAAGTTGGAAATCAGCTTTGCCATTTATAACACATGGCATTCCACTGAGGCACCCAATTGGGAGATATTTTTAGACTACAGAGGAGAGATTTGTTGGCTAATAACCTTGCAGCATTCCTGCATTATGTTGGTGGAAGAGTCACTGACAAAGTAACAGTTCGAACACTGCTTTTCTGTCATACTCTTGTTCTTTGTTAAATTCATCACCTTCAACCAAGAGCTTCTAACAGCTGAAAGCTCAGAAGTCTGTAAAAATAAAATGCCTATGTGCAATGTCTTGGATGAAATTCTGTCAAAGATCACAAGGTTAGGATCTGATGAGGCAAAAATTTCTGCTATGGGAACCAACAATATGTAATTAGACCTACAGATTTGACCCGTTATGTGTGTATATATTTAAAATCATTCTATTGCCTCCTGGTGCCCACTTTTATCTAGCTTTGTCAAAATTTTTTGTAGAATTAGGTTACTTACTATAATCAATGGACATTTTATGGATGTGGTTTAATACCATATACAAGCATCATCTCACATTACAGCTGGATAAAAACTACTCACATTACTGAACTCTTGTGGACAGGTTGCAGGAGAGGACCCAAAGCTTCTGGAACATAAATTTACTTCATTCTGTTCATTAATGTCTCCATGCTGCTGACCTAGAGAGCAGAAGAGATAATTATTAGGTGTTTTCAGCACCATTTCCCATTGAAATTAGTTTGCCATACCAGAAGCAGAAAACAAGCACTGCAAACCAGGCACAGCCCCCATATCTTCCCACTGAAGCAGAATGAGTACTATGAATTCAGCACATTTCAAATACTGGTTATATTGTTCATGCAATTTAGCTTTTGCATTGTGTAGATATCTCATGCCTCTTTCATTAGCTGAAGCAATTAAAGTACAGTCAGACATAAGATTTATATTTTCATATTCCCTCTTTGTACGATTCATTTTGAGATAATTAAAATAATTTTTCAGTGAAGCTGTCACAGCATAATGAAAAATGTTATGGGAATATAAACAAGACTTGTAAACATTTTATGAGGGTTTTTTTTAAGCAGGAGGGATCCACAACAGCTTTAAAAAATCAAAAAGGATTCCCAAGGTGAAGAAAGAACTATAATGGGATTTTAAAAACTCAGCTAACAATTACATGAAAATAATTACTTTCCCAGAAAAGAAGTATATGAGAAAAACATCAGCTGATTATAATAATTCAGGATTTTTCCCTCCTATTTTCTCTGTATGATTATTACTGTACCTGTCCAGATAACAGAACAGACAATGTAAAACAGCACACATAATTTCCTGCATTAGCTGCTTTAATCTGCTGTGATTGAGAATGTATTTATGGACACAGTCCAGACAGGCTTCTGGCAATCAGAACAGTGACGAGACCTGATGTACCTTGTTAATTCTCTAAAGGCTAAATCCCACAGTCCTTGCCCAGGCTAAATTCACATTGAGAGTTTTATTTAGGTTAGACTGTGACCTATTAACCTTAACATCTTGAATTCATAGCTCTTTCATCCACACTTTTTTTTTTCTTTAAAGAAAGTATCAGGTTCATCTAATATACTGATGCAAAAAGATAGTCCTTGGTACATTTAAAGTCATGTGTCTTGTGCCACTGGGGAACAGTGCTAGAAAAAATGTTTCTGTGAGTTATGGGGCAGTTAAACTCATGTGAAAATATGGAAATAGAAGACATGCATTAGATCATTCTCTTTCCCATTTTTCAAGCAGATATGTACAGGAAAAACACTGAATCCACATACAGCACCAATTACATTACTAAATGCAGGACTAAAGGAGTTTTCTCCAGAAATTTTTTTTAGTTTTGTCCCACTTCATTTACTGTCTATTTCTCTAGAGACTGGTTTAGAGTTTAGTATTTTTCTTTCAGTCATCCTTGTGTCCTTCAGCAGTCTGGAGTTTTTTACCTCTGGTAGCAACCATAAGGCAGTGTGAGTACCGTGGAAGTACCATTCATTTTAAAAATATATTTCAAAAAAAATTATATGTACCTTAACGAAGATGCCTTTTGTTCCTTCAAATTGGTTTCAGAACTCCTCTCCAGAAAGTAAGCAAGGATCTTGCCATGTCAGCTGCTTTTCTCAACACCTCTACTACTTTTATTTATCTTTTTAATTAAAACAGTAAAAACACCAATACAGGACAAGCCAAGTGTTTCTGCTCTTCTGGTGTCATTGACAACAAATCCATCATTCAAAATCAATTAAAGCTTATTTTCTCTTCAGTACATTCTGATGCTTGACATTTGTGAACTTCCTCCCTGTATCTCTGTCTTTAAGTCCTTACATGACCTGAATCACTACAACCTCCATATTCCTTATCATTTATGGCTGGCATTAACCACCTTTGTTTGTTTGTTGGACTTTTTGCCACAGCCCTGTTTCAGTCTTCACTTTGTACCTGGTGAAGCTGCAGGCATTAAAAGTCTTCTACAGGATAATACAGCAGATAAGACATCTAGATACCACCAGTTTGCTGCAAGAGGCTGGATTTATTTCAAGGTTTATCATGTGCCTTCTTTATCTTTGCTTTTATTATTTCACTTACTTATGTGCCTTCTACTGCTGCAGAGAAAGTCTATTTCTCTATTTGCTTGGAAATGCTTGCCATCAAAGACACAATGTAGATAAAATTAGCTTTGAGCTAGATGGCCTAAAGAACAGTATTAGTGAGAAAATAGCAGAAATTTCTACATTTAACAGCAAACCCAGCATAGCCTATAGACATAACATACCCAACATACCCTAAACTGTCACTTTTCATGACTGACATTCTTGGACTCTGAACCCTCCTTCCTTATAGATGACACTAGAACAGCCCAAGGGAGCATAAGCCAATGGATCAGTTACATGCAGAAAGTTCTCTAAAAACAGTTATTCTTAATTGTATGAAATTTCCATTACTTGCTCCTTCCTCTGTAACTGATACAAATTCTAATGTTGAATATTGCATACTTGGAACTAAGTAGCAGAAATACTTCAATAATAATTCTTAAACAGAGTTTGATGTTGTGCAATTTTCTCTTTAAAAATAATTTTTAATCATTTACTGCTTTTCTTTGTTACTACAGATACTAAAGCCACCTGTGCAACTCAAAGTGTAAAGTTAAAATCTGAAGAAAAACCCCCTTTTCTTTTTCTGAAGAAAAACACATTCTGTGTTTTGCAGTAGGGAAGCACTTAGAAGGAACCAGTCAACCCAGTTCACAGCACTGCCTTATTTGAAGTCCTTCTTATGCTGAAGCTAATGATGCATCTAGCTAGGCATGTGAGTATCAGAGCTAGAGAAACGGCTTGAAGAAATAAATCAACAATTTAGGGTTTAAAGGATTCGATTCACACCCTAATGAGAAGCCGCAAATAATCATGAGCTCTCACTTTGTCTTATGAGCATTCATTGCTGTTCTGTTGGATAGGATATGTGCTATTTTGAGATGATAGTTCATAAAGAAAATGTCGTGTTGTAAATACAATCATTTTCTTAGGAGTAGGAAAAAATTCCAAATTACACTCATTAGGATTGCTGTATGCACTGAGCAAAAGCCTGATCCTCCTTTCCAAACCAACAAAGACTCTGAAGGAAGAAACTAAGCTGCAGGTAGTGCTCAGAAGATCAGCTAGTACAGACACACTTTTCCTTGGAAAGAGTGTTTTAGCCAGCATAGTTTTCATCTTCTCCGTAAGCATAGTGAAAACTACCACTAAAAGGGGATTCTACTGGTACAATCATGCTCACAGTTGGTATTTGCCAGCAGGAAAAATGCATTTTGAAAAACAAAGGGAATGAGAAGCTCTGTTCTTTCTTAGAAAAGAATAAGAGAGAAAAAACCAGAACAGAATAGAGCAAAGAAAACATGTGGCAAGCATCTTCATCTCCTGTTTTCCTCTGTGAGTACCTAGCAAGAGGAACTCTCATTTTACCTGCAGGTTCTCATTCATACAGAGCCTCTCCTTTCACAGACACATCTTGTTTCTCACTGTTATAGGTCCTGCTTACAAAAGATGAACAAGGTTGTCCAGGGTATCTACAGCCTTGGAGTACTCATAGGGGAAATACTCTTTTCCTTATCACAATCCCTTGGCAACCCAGGCACAGTCCTGTTTCACAGACATGCATTATGAGTTAGGGCATCATCTGCCCCACCCCTTGGTCACCCTTTAATCATTCACCACTGCACAGGCACACATGTCCTAACAACTTCATTTCTGTCATTTCTCAGAGCCCTCACAGACCCACATTTCTGCCTGGCATTTGCAAGGGCAGCCTAACCAAGTGCAAGCCCTCCAGAGCCCCAGCTCTTCAGCAGGAGCTGCAGCACTAATAATGAACTGCAAATAACACTAATAAGGAACTGGGAACTAATAATGTAAGAGTTAGCAAGGACATTGATTAGCAGACATTGCATCAGGATACATTGGTATGATTGGAACTGCTGGAGCAACACAGATATTAAATACAATTAAGAAAACAAAGATCTTTGCCAAGAAAAATCACATTTTTAGCAATTTTTTTTCCATAAAAGGAAAGTAAAACTGTCCTTTGAGACTTTCTTACTGAAAACTGTTGTTTTTTTTTTTTTTTTCAAATACTCTCCTTATTTCTCCTAAAAATGTCATGTTTTATTTTAGGACAAAAAACCCACACATACTACAAAAGATGCTAAAAATTTCTATTCCGATCAGCTTTCTCATAAATATTTGCTGTCCTAAACAATGCTTCAGATATGTTATCTAACCTGGGAAAGCTAAAGACACATTTGAATTTCCAAGCAAATATAAAATGTAACTTACGATAAAATAATTCAGCACCAGTTCCTACTTTCCTTTTTTTTTTGTCCATAGCTTAGACATGTGGGTATTCTTCATATTTCTTTTTCTCCTGAGTCTAATCTGACATTTTCTTCCAAACACACACCATTTAAATCCCAAAGAAGGCCAGAAGCAAAATTTCTGGCTGGTAGAACTCCACTGAAGTCAAGAGGAATTTATCCCATGTGTATAAAGATCTGGGGGCACAGCTGTAGCTTAAAAAGAAAGCAGAAAATTTAAAGCACTCTAGACACAAAAATGAATTTTAGAAGTTTTCTTAAATGAGTAAATTAATGAGCTTCAGTATATAATCCTGATTTACTGCTTTGGAGCTGTCACCTGCCATATAGAATATCCTTACAGCCTTGCTTCTCTTATAGTTACAAAAGAGCTAACCCTACTGTAGTGGGATTTCAACAAATAAAAATTAAATCTACAAAGCCCAAACATATTTATTTGAAAATTTAAAACACAGGGCATTTAAAGGTAAAAGTATAAACCTCCTGCACAAAAGATTTACATGAACCTGACTAGTAAGACATTTTCTTTAAAATTAGCTGCTGCATGAGTAGCATAGCTAATGAAATGGTTTTCTTATAGATTTGTCCCCTACTGTCATGACCTAGTTCCTGCAGCAATATTTCCAGCTGCATCCTGCAAGAGACAGCTAGAAAGCAGAGTTATAGCTAATCTGACAGTGCACAAATGCTAATTGGATGCTCAGGTACATTCTGACTGATTAGCTATGGCCAAATGTTATACATAATGTGAGTTCTGTCAGGGCAATCTTTCTTTGGACAGCTCTTTTCTAGTCTCAGGCCAAGCCTCCCAAATTTTTTACCCATTTAGACACCTTTGTGTCCTACCTATTCCTCTTTCAGTTTTCACTGAAATTAACTCCTAGGCTCAATATAGGTGAAGGCAGAACTGACAGACAGACAATCACTGCACAATGGAAGGGTTTTCCTTGGGCACCTGATGAACAAATATAAAAGATAACATGTGGAAATACCTCAGAATCCCTGTCACTATAACAAAATGCTTCTTTTAAACACTGCAGGATTTCTGTCCTTAATCATACTCACCCATAATGAGAGCCAGCAAACATGGAACTACAAAGGAGTTGCTTGTGCTGCTGTTGCCACTGCGTGTCCCCTGCCTGAGGACAAGCGGAGGTAACAGGATAGCCTGTTCACGTCAGGAGTTATCCAGTTCGAAGGTTTGAAGTCCTTCATAGGGTTAGAAATGGGAATTGCAGTGGGCTCATTGGTGAGAAATACACTGATTTTTAAAATTTTATTTTTAAGGAAAAGCCTTAAGGAGATGAATACTGGAGAGCAAATAACAATCAGGGAAGCTGTGAAGCAACAGAGTCTTGTGAGTCTGTCAGAACTTTTTATAACATTGAAGGCCAAACCCAGATAATCTGCATCAGCAAGGCAACCACGTGGTGAGAAATGCTGTCATGGGTTCTAAGTGCCATTTCTCTGAGCAGACAGGATTTGGAAGTCTTGAATTCTCCCTTGCCATTAGTGAGGTTTAAATAAAAGACTGTGGGTGGATGCATCCAAAATGCAGGACAATTTCCTTATCCTTCCACCCTGGAAGCATGAGGGTCTCAGGAGAAATTTCTTATATACAGCTTGACAAACAGTTCTCATTAAGGGGGCAAACACTTTTTGTTTTCTGTCTGGAAACCAATGCACTTTCTGGAAAGCTTTAGTTGCTCCTAAGGTCTGATCTATGTGTTTTCCTAACACATTAGATTTTGTTCCAAGTCAGATAACCACAATTTGGAAGAGGGAGGAGGGGGGATGGCGGGGGAAAGAGAGGATGGGGGGTGTAGGTCATGTCTTGGATTAAAGACATTACAGTAGCAATTGCCTCCCAATTACTTTAATTCCCTATTTCATCTGGCTAGGCAATGTGATCACAACTCAAGGCTACAGCTGTCAACACAAAATAATACAGTAAAATAATTTAACATATTCAAATATTGAGTGATATCTTTGAAAAAGGCAATGTAGGAGTTGTGCCACCCAGTGGAACAACTAAGAAGAAAATACTGAATACAGAAAGTTCTACAGTGCTCAAACTGCAAGTACTTTCCATGGCATCATTTGGACCATGGTTGTTAATTCAACTTTTTATTTATTGTTCTTCTGAAAACTCATCAGAAGCTACCAATACTTCTTTGGCTAAGTATAGCAAATACAATTTAAAACAGGATTTTAAGGAGGTGTGGTCCTTTACCTTTTCTTCTGTATCTTTCATGGCTGCATAAAGATTTGATTTTTGAAAGATTCGTTTGTAATGAATTAAAATGTTCTGCCTCAGCCGTATTACTTCTCTCTTAATATTTGGCAGTAGATTAATTTCTACGGAGTATTTCTGCAAGAGTTTAATTAAGGCTGACAGCAAGAAGCCAACGAGTAAAGACAATAGCACTGGTCTAAGCAAATAACTGTAATTGCATTATGCAAAGTGCAAGCAATCCCAGTCCCCATATCCAATAATCAAACCAGCACAGGCGCCTGTCTGATAAGGAAACACTCATTAAGGATGTCTAGCAACATCAGCCTAAGGAGGTGCATTTCAGATAAAAGTCTCTCCTTGGGACAAGAGCTTAAGTGAATAAGATGTACTTAGCCTGTGCTTGTGACAAAGCATTTTCCTATTCTATTATTTAGCAAGATATTCTTTGCCCCACCCATTTGAGAAAAAAAATACCTGAGAAAGGCATTATAAATCTCTTGCAGGCATGTCCTGGTAAAGGGAAAGAGAGACTCCCTTTAAGCCCCTGTAAACTGAAGGACTGGAAGAATCTAAGTGAAGCTGCAGCATGGGACAAACACCTTCTCTCTTGCATGGTCTATCAAAGTAGGAGGCAGTCAATGCTTTAGCAAGTGCCAAAGGTAACATTCAAAATCCTTCTGCTGTGTAAGTGATAAAAAGCCAGAGTCCTTCTCTCTTCTATCTAGGAGCTATCAAAGCCCAAACTCCTAGATATGCTAATATGCTGATACCATAATGTATTTGTCATTGTACATGCTAGGTATGAGATAAAGCTTTCTACATAAACCTCAAATGCTTGTTCTAGTCCATGTCCATTTGTGAGCTAATCCTGTAAGTTATCTTTGTGAAGAATATCAGGATGGGGCAGTTTTGCTTTAACAATGCTTGGGCTTTGACTGTTTTAAAAGGCCTCCAAACACAGTGCCATGATACCAGGCACAGAAGAAGTCTAGGCCTTTTTTTCTGAATCCTTGAAAAGCATGTTAAACTAGCTTACTCTTGGTTCATTAAACATATTGCCATACTGCCAGGTGACCTTTCAGTTGCAAATCTCTTCAAAACTGCTTTTTCTTGCATCAGCTACTCAGCAGGTTCTCAGAATGCAGACATTTGTCTTATCATTTTATAATCATCAAAAATCATAGGATAAGAAGGACCATGCTCATTAAGACAAAAGGCAATGTGAATGTGTTCCTTTGGGTATGTATCTAAATATTCACTGTCAAATATGAGACTAACATCTAGCTTCAAAAAGTGTAAGATTTGCATTTTGAGGGCTTCCACTCAGTGCATTTAAGTTTTGCATGTATTGAAGTGTATGCATCCACCAACACAGACAGAAAAAATACATCAAGAAAAACATCTAAATAAATGCAAATATGTTTTGAATGAAAGCATAATTCTGATTTAATGAGCATATTTGTAACAGCAGTAGCTTTCCTTCTTTCTGTGTAGAAAAGGAAAAAGGATCCTGTCATGATGAGAGGCCCAGGTACAGAGATGAAGAGAAATCACCAACTGCTCTTCTCAGCCTTGTCATTGCCTATGCAGACAAGTAAGAAATAGCAAAAGGATCCATGGTGATAAATATATTGTCAATGACCACTGTTTTGTTCTTAAAATTTCACATGCATGATGATTTCAAAGCTGCTGAAACCTCATGTAACTTGCAAATATTCACATAGCTGTGATCATATAAGTAGTAAATATTCACATTATGTTCATGATGAAAAAAAGCTGAAGATAGTTTTCAATTTATTCTTATTTCACAGTTATGAGTTAAAAATCATATTCTTTCAGGCTGAAGGCTTCCTTAGGAGACTCATTGGAAATACTAAAGATTGCAAAAGCAAGTGAATAAAGACACAAGAAGAATTTGGTTTTGAACAACCTATAAGTAATTTACACAAACAGCATTTATGGATGAGTTAGAATTGTCTATTTGCAAGTAGATAGTTATGCTTTTTATTTCTGATAAAAGGTCAACAGCNCGTGTGGCTGCCTTGCTGGTCGGATCTCAGCTGGGCAGAAGAAAAACCTTTTAGATAAGATAAAATAAACAACCCGAGAAAAAGATCAAAAGAAGAGTCCAGACTCATCTGTTCATCGCAGGCTGTCTGCGGACCACCTTACGCGTGTCCGACAGAGACAGGCAGCCGATCGGACACTTAATTAATTCTTTAGACACAGTACCTTCATTCCAATTTTACTCCCATAGCTTTCAAGTTAAACCACACATCTTTAATCTTCATATACAATATCTTAAATGTTTTGCATATTTTTTTTCAAAAAATTACCAGTCTTTCAAAGCTACGCATTAACAGAATATTCAAGTGTCTGTGCACTGACTTTAATGATTCTAGGCAATATTTCAGCCAACAAAAAAGGATTTTTCTGTTTACATGGTGTTATCCAAGTGAAGTTATTGGGCTGACTCAGATTTTTGTATTATTATCTTTTGAGAGAGTTATGGATCTCAATTCAAGGAGTTTGTATACTGGAAAACTGAGAGCATAGATTCAGACTGAGGTCACACATGGATAGATCCACATGTATGGATACATTGCTTAGAGGAAGAGCCAGCAAGAAGTTATTAGTTAGCAACAAGACCATGCTGGATAGGTGGACCATAGAACTTTTTCTGGGAGCATTCTCTCAAGTTGCTTCATTGGGAGTTACTTGGAGTTACAAAACCACATTTTTCTCTAATGTTTCATACTTTTGAGAAAAGGCTAATGAGGTGACTACTATAGAATCTTTCATTACTATTCACCAAGTTCAAAATATTATCTGCCTTATTGAATTATTAAGGTGGTTCTAGGTGGTTCTGACTAAGTGACTGGGAACTCAGCAGTCAGTCTGGCTTTGTGCGATCTGCTAGTCTCTTCCTCCAGTCTGCCATTCACACTCCTCTTTCAGCCCCTAAGGAGTGAAGAGATGGTTGGCTGAATTTAGCATCTTACAAGTGTGCTTAGGCACTGGAGCATGCTTATGTGAATCTGACATGGTGAGCTAGTGGAAAAATGCAGCTGGTTTAGCAATCACAACAAAATAATCTTTGAAGCCAATCATGCTGTTCCTCTAGGCTCCCGTTTCCAGAGGATCCCAACTAGAGGGTTTGCAGCAAAGCAAATCTGCATGCCAGGATGCAAAGCAGAACACCCTAATATGGGTCATCCACCACCTCATGACAGAGCTGGAGCTCTCACTGCTTTAAGGTGTGTACCCTTTTATCTACCAAACAGCTACTCTGATTAGATACTCTACCTTGTGCTGAGATTTTCATTTGCTTAATAGTCTCCAGATATATTTTCACATTTTTCTTGAAGCATTTGCGAGAAGGAAGGGGTAATATAACCAACTTTAAAGGCAAAATTTGGAGTGAAACGTTATGAAAATTTTATTTTTTAGATCTGCCAGGTAAGACAGACTATCTTATCTTAAGCAGACAGTCACTCTTGTTAAAACCTGTGTGGCACCCCATTACCAAACTTTGGCATGGATAATTAAGGAAGAGCTACTCTAAACACATGAATTCAGCTGAAATAATGTCCTGAGATCATTTAACTACATTTCTATTTGAAACTAAGCATATCTCTTAATCTCTTCAGGATTTGGGATAGAAGTCCAACTTCAGACTTTTCCTTTTTCTCCTGTTAACAGTGGCTAAGCCAGGAGGCACACAGACCTACATTCTGAAATTCACCTGACAATACTGGCAGCTCAAGACTAAACGTGATTCTGCTTGAAACCTGATGAGCTTCTATACTTCTTTACTCAGATTTGTGTAAGATAAGAAAAGATCTTTACCCCAAGGCTCCTTATTCACTAAGAATAAAAAAAATTAGCATAGGAGGTGCCATGCATCAGAAAATGAAATTCTTTATTCCAGCTGATGGTTTACACAATAATCATGGATTCGTCTTTCTTGTTTTCCTATTGCATAGGATTCTTCTTTTTTCACATTATAGAGAGGCTTAACTTTCTCTGTATTTTCAAATACTTTGAGAACCTTCTTGAAAAGACAGGAGGCATTTATGATGAAATAATGTATAGAAGAGCTGATCATGACTTAAGAGCTGATTTCATTGTGCTGTGGAAAGGCCTGGTTCTGCAATTGGAAGAGGACATCTCTGTTTCCTGTTTAAGTCCAGGTATACTTCCTATCCATATATGCTCCTTGTAGTCTGAGGCCTCCAGGGTGCTGCTTTAAGCAAGAAGCCAGACCAAGTGACCTGCAGCACACCTTCTGACCAGCAGCTCTGTGACCTTGTCTCTCATTTCTATCGTATTATTCCTTACCCTCTTCACCCCACCCAAGCTTCTATGGCAGATATTTAATTTTTAAATTGTCATAGAGCAATATCCTTTGTCTGCTTGCAACTGTTATCAGCTGGCTGACATGTCCAGTGTGCCAGTATGTCATAAACTAGCTGTTCAGCAAGAGTAGCAGCAGTGATGTACACTAAGGTTCTGTTCATGAGAGAAGACCAGGAGGCACAAGCAGGAAATAAATTTAAGAGGCCAAAAAAAGAGGTCTGCTACAATTCATGAGGGATCTTGTGCAGTCCACCTGCTCTTCCTAGCAAAAGCCTAAGGAATGACATGACAGCAGCCAGCCAACATTAAGACATCATGAAGTAACTAAGGTCAAGAAGCATTTATGATGACATCTGTTATTATGAGAAACTGTCTAACTAGAATAATCTCACTTAGATAAGTGTGTCTGTGCCATGAAAACTGATCTGACAGCAATCCCAGTTACTGTCAAGAACCTCACCATAAGCCTGTGCAATAAAAAATGTAACTTAGCAGTCAATGCCCTCCCTGCTCCAGAGGTGACCAGTGTAAATCAAGAGCTTACTGTATCACAGATGAGCTGAGTGACTTTAATGAGAAATCTCGTTCTTATGGATTACTGTTCCCCTGCCACATCTTGTCAGCAATTCTTCAGAAAATTATTCTACCATTCCCAATTGCAAGGAAACAGATGGCACATGGAGGGAACCTCTCTGATGTGTAATGTCTTGGAAAAACAAGAATAAATAAATTAAAGACCAGAGGCCAACACTAAAATTGTCTTCTATCAAAATGCAGCTTAACTCAGTGTCTTGGGTTTGTGTGTCAAGGTCTTGGTAGCAGTGGCTACCAGTGGCAGAGTCTGCAGGGGTGACTCCATGAGGAGCTGCTAGGAGCTTCTCCCTCATCTGCCATGCCAGCCAGCTTCAAGATGGACCCACTGCTGGCCAAGGCCAAGCCCACCAGCCATGGTGGTAGCACCCCTGGGATAACAGATTTAAGAAGGAGCAGAAAAACTGCATGAGCAACTGTGGGCAGAGAGAGGACTGAGACTATGTGAGAGAAACAACCCTGACACCAAGGTCAGTGGAAAAGGAGGCAGAGGAGATGCTCCAGGTGTCAGNTGGGATAACAGATTTAAGAAGGAGCAGAAAAACTGCATGAGCAACTGTGGGCAGAGAGAGGACTGAGACTATGTGAGAGAAACAACCCTGACACCAAGGTCAGTGGAAAAGGAGGCAGAGGAGATGCTCCAGGTGTCAGAGAGCTGAGATTCTCCTGCAGCCTGTGGTGACAGGCTGTCCCCCTGCAGTCCATGGAGTTCCATGGTGAAGCAGCCCTTGGAGGACCCCAGGTCAGAGCAAGGGGATGCCGGAAGGAGGCTGTGACCCCATAGGAAGCCCATGCTGGAAGAGGTTCCTGGCAGGACCTGTGGCTCCACGGAGAAAGGAGCCAACCCTGGAGTAGGTTTGCTGCTAGGACTTGTCACCCCATAGGGGACCCATGCTGGAGCAGGCTGCTCCTAAAAGAGTGTCTCCAATTCGAGGGACTCCAAGCTGGAGCAGGGGAAGAGTGTGAGGAGTTGTCCTCCTGAGAAGGCAGGAGAAGCAGAAATAATGTGCAATGAGTTGACCACAACTCCCATTACCTATCCTACTCTGCCACTGGGGCAGCAGTAGGTAGAGAATTCAGAGGTAAAGTTGACCTCAGGATGAAGGGAGGGATGGTGAAAAGGTGATATGGGATTCAGGTTTTATTTATTATTATCCTGCTCTGGTTTGATTGATAATCAATTAAAATTATTTCCCCAAGTCAATTCTGTTTTGCCTGTGACAGTAACTGGTGAGTGATGTCTCCCCAGAACTTGGCCCATGTGTATTTCATTATATTTTCTGAGGGGAGGATAGAGCAGCTTTGGTGGGCTCTTGGCATCCAGCCTGGGTCAACCTCACACACTAGGCTGCAATAATTTTCTATTTAGCACTTAGATAGGGCAGTCATTGTTTGATCCACATTTAGATGACTCCTGCAGCAGCTGCCTAAGCAATATATGCTGTTTTCACAGTGTGGAACAACATCAATAGAACAATCTACTGTAAGGTATAGAAACAGATGAAACAATATTAACAGGACTATATTTATTTTCTTGGATTTTTAAGTATGTGAACAAATACCAGAGCACCTATATTTCAGTCATAATTTATACATAGGCATATTGCATAAGCATCTATGCATATGAAATCCATCCATGAGATCATAAATACTCAGTAAAGCATATTTATAACCACTCTTGCTAGTTCAATGAATGCTAAACTTTGAGAAGGAATTTAGTATGTTACAAAATGAATATCTGAGTAGCAGTGAATGGAAACCAAATGTATTCTTCATTTTTTTCCATGCTTCTCAGCTGTGTAACAGAAGAAAGAAGGGAAAATTTTCCTAAAGGCAAGAGTTATGTACAAACTTGCAAATAACATCTTTAGCAACTTATAGCTGGGTTATAAGTAGAGAAATAGCATTTTTTTCTTATTGAGGTATTATGGGAAAGTTCAGCTCTTTTATATAACTACAGAGTGGCTTTCTTAGAGAAGTAGTTAATTCAAATATACTTGGCACAGTTTTAAACAATCACTACTTCTGCAAGCTGCATCAAGAAAAGCCTCGGAGTAAAGCACTGCATAGATATGTAACGCATGAACATTCTATTAAAGCCATCAAAAATTTGTCACTTCTAGTAAGCTCCTGGAATTGTTTCTATACTAGTATGTGATTTCTTTGATCAAAAGAACAGTGCTGTGGAAGGAGACTGGGTACTGTTACAGGATAAGTAATAATTCAGGGGATGCCCTAAGAACCTGCACCATTGACAGTTATGTAGCTGGCATTTGGTTGTTCTGAAAGAGTCTGCACTCCTGTAGATAATGAAAGCAAATCAAGTACTGCTGCAATCTTGCAGACTTCCATTGCCTCTCCAGGTACTCTCTTGGAGCATGTAAAATTGGGATAAATATCTGATTTTCTGGATAGAGGTATTTCTCCTAAAGTACTGATGAGATTTTGACACAATGTTGAGTTCCTACCCTTCTATGCAAGTTTCTCGGCAGGTGCAGCCAACAGCCTCCTGCTGACTTAGTTGTCACTGAAAGAGTTCAGGTTCCACAGCCAGTGGCAAGAAAAACAAAACAAAAATACATAACAATTGGAGACAAAAAAGCCAAAAAATGGGATACAAAGCTCTATCTGAAGTCTGCCTATGCAGTGTTGATCTCATTGGCTATGCCACAAAGGTCAAGAGCCACTAAACCACCCATGCCACCATGAATTCTCTAGAAAAAGTCCTGGATCTGTACAGATCATACATTAAAGAAAAAGACAAAGGTTTTTCTAGAATCAGCCCAGTAGCCTAGCAGTTTTCATGAGCCTATGAAAGTTTTGATGAGAGCAGACTGTTTTCTCTTTGTAAAAACTGAACAGCTTTGATGCTACCTTTCATATTTTCATAAGTTTTAAATAAAGTAATTAAATCCAGTCTTGTCTTCCATGACACAATCTATCACTTTTCACCTAAACACGGCTCTGCTGTCACCTTCAGCACATCAAAATAGCTATTCTGGTGGAGTTAAGATGACAACTATGTTCTTCTATTTTGTGCTGGCTACATGGCAGTTGCTATGATGCAAACACCACTTGTCTTGCAGAGCCTTGCAGAGGATATGACTCAATGCTCTCATACAGGTAGTTTATTAGTCATGACCACAAGACCATGGTTTTATGCTGTGATAAGCTCTGACTCCTGTTATTTCTATTATGCCCATGAGATTTTGAGGATGATACATGGGAACAGTCAATTGTGAATGAGAACAAGGTGCCCCATTCTGAGATATTATCTGCTGTACTACTGTGCATTTTACAGATGGATTTCCAGAAGCAGCTGAGCTTTTCTTTTTTCTGACGTACATAATGTTCATGACTGCAGTGTCAAAGATCAGTTAATACGTAACTGAAATAACCTGAAATAATCATACAGTTCCCCTACTACCTCTATGTTGCTATCAACACTGGTGTTTTTCCCAAATATATCCCAGAAGGCATTCAGACTTGATTAAATTTACCAAGACATAGAGAATCCATCACTTTATTCAGTATTTTACTGTATTTGGCTCACTTTAATTTTTAAAATTTGTTTCCAGCTCACCAAGTCATTGATTGTTCTATCTTTCCTCCTCAGATCTGGATAAAGCTAAAACAATAGCTTCAATGTCACTGCTGAGCCGTCTTCTACTGCCACTAGGTCAGAGAAATGTGTTCTCATCTTCCAGGAGCTGACTTTTGTTGAAGATTCCTAAGCTTTAATTGATACATTTGCTACCAAGAAATTGCAATAATAAAGGAAGTTCTTATTTGTGCCAATATTTATGACATAAAAAGTACTAATAGCCACTATATTTACATCAGTTTACTGATTCTGCAGAAACTTAAACTTTCTGCTCAACTTTACCCCTGATCATGGATTAGAAGGGAAGTGTGTTAGGCAAGTGCCCATTTAACTCTTCAGAGGTTTTGAGCAAATTATGTGTTAGGATCATTTGGCCATAGGCGAGCAAATTATGTGTTAGGATCATTTGGCCATTGGCCTATTAATTAGATATATAGATTAGACAATTTCTCCCAAAGACAATAAATTAACTTTACCTAAGCAATACTCGACCAACATCAATATTTCTTCAGATTTCACTGTATCATCTGAGTGAGCTCAAAAAACCTGATGAAGGTTTTCATATAGATGTACAACGCAAACCTGTTATTCCAATTATTTATAGCTGGCTTGAACTGATCGTTTAGCACGTTCAAATACAAGGAGAAGATTACCAGGATTATTACATACCTATATATATATATAAATATACACACTCACACACATACCCTCATAAGGCAAATAGTCCTACCATCCTTAGATCAAAACTTAATGACTTTTATAAGAGAAATCGTATGAGCACAGTCACTACTCAGTGGTTTGAACTCTTCCTGCCACAGCAAGTCTCTACTATACTGACCCAAGTGAGAGAGATTTTTCTGAAGTGGCCTTTTAGACTGGCTGTATTATAAACTCTCATGCCCTGATACAGTTTCTAATGGCATCTTGAAGCCCCACAGCTTCAACGGTCAAGGAAAGAATTCTCCAGAAAGGCAACATTCTTTAAGAAGTCAAATTGCTCAGATGTTCCTGCTTGAGAAAGCAAGGAAGCAAATAACAGCAGAATGTTTATATCATTATTATATTATTCATAATGCTGTATATGATTGTACCTAAACTTTTTTTTTTTTTACATTACTATTATCAATAAATCTTTAAGAGTTTCCAGATGCACAGCACTGATCTCAGCTGAAAAGGTTACACTTGAAAGATATGTCACTTTTCTCAAACTGCTTCCACAGCAAGCATTATTCTCTAAGGGTTGTACTTGAAGAATATCAAGATACGGTGACAAGCTCTCTTCTAGAGAAGAAACAGCAATATAAATAAATATAAATAGCCATGTATGATCCAGCTAAAAATAATAAATGATGTTTTATTATGTGGCACATTTTAGGGAGGGTATATTTTTTTTAACATGCCACACTTTATCATCTCAACTGCATATTTCTACTGCCCTCAAAGATGCAGTGCATAAAGCATTCTCATATCTTCCATTTTTATCTAAAACTGAAATAACTGTAGATTTTCATACACTTCAAAGCTCTGAATTTCTTCATTTAACAGAACAGAAAAAGTTTTATAATTGATCTGTTATCTAAATAATGAACCTTTTAATACTTTCCAGTGTGGATCTGAACCTCAGCCTTAAGGAAATCAATCATACTGGTCCAAGTTTCCTTATGTGTGGAAAACAGTTTTTCAGATGCAGTAGTTCAATGTACAAATTTACAGAAGATGTTTTTCAAATAGCAATAAACAGAAAGAACTGGGATATGAGGATGGAGAATGAGATAATGGAATGTTTGGTCATGTTCTAATCCAAGTTTCTGAAGGTGAGAACATATTCTACTGAATCTTTCATGACATAATAGTCCTCAAATGATCCATATGCACTTTTTTGTGAAGTTACCACTTTCTGAAACATAAACCATTCTTTAAGGGATTATCTGAATTAGGTTAACATGATTTTATTCACTGAAATGGAAGACAAAAAGGTATTTGAGAGCTCTGAATAAAATAAATTTCAGCTTTTTAACCTCTCTTTGTATTTCCAGAAGAAGTTACAACAAATTTCTCATCCATTAACTTTTTTCCAAACTAACCCTTTTAAGGAATGTGGAATGGCATCAATCCCACTACACATATTATCAAATTGTTTTAATTTGTTTAATTGTTTTAATTTTATAATTGTCATAAAAAATTAGCATAACATGAAACAGAAACTAAGCAATTAAAAAAGCACAAGATTACTTTTTGAGGACATGCTTCAACATTTCTGTGTATTTAAATCTGACAAAACAAACACCTGTACTTTTGGAGAATGTTGGTAGCTAAGGAAGATGAATTGGTGCTTGAAAGTTTTTATCAAGGCAACTTCACACACCTTTACCAGTACCATGTATTATAGGCCCTTCAGCTTGAGCTCTACAATAGAATCAAACATTAAACAACAGCTGCATTGCTTAGTCGGGCTAGGAATATTATGTTGGCTTGATAATTCATTAAATCAGTATTCCCAGGAAAACCTTTAAAAGGAACCTTTAAGGAACTGTGGTAAGCTTCTTTCTCTAACAGTCACTGAAGTGCAGAGTGCCAGGACACCAAAGAGGCCATGGAACAGGGGTCCTGTGCAGCCCCCGACAGCTCTCGCACACAGGCTGCTATGGCCCAGTGCTGGACTCAGACCCAGGCTGCTCTGCAGATCTTTCATTCCTGTCTGTTCAGACCCTTCAGTCTGTGCAAGATGTGATCTTTTATGTAGCCTCATCATTAGTACCATCAAAAGTACATTACTACCTTTCTATTAGTAACAGAAAAGTATGGCATAAAATCCTCAGGAAGTCATTTTCAGCAGACTGTATCCCATCTCATCTGTTGATTACCTTACAAAGTTGGCCCCTTTAATAATAAATACTAGTATTAGTTGAAGTGATTTTTTTCAACAGCAAATAACCTTGTAAATTCACTTTAACCAAAAAAAAAGTTACATTTTTCAGAACTTCCACAGCACATACAAGACAGTATTCACAGTTAAAAATCTTCTTCACCCTGTGGGCCAGAAATCACTGGCAGACCAAAACCTGCCCTAAAGTAGTCTATGAAAAGAATACAAAAGAAACTATACATAAATATTCTCACATGTGCAAGGAAGCAAGCAAAGAAGCACAAGGAAGAAACAAACATAATAAATATTCATAGTTCAGCAGGTTGTGGCCATTATACAGAAGATTTTCCAGTATGCAGAGAATAATGTTATTGTTGCACACATTTAAAATACCAGCATCAAAATACCAATGTCAAAAGAGCCAAGGGGCAGAAAATCACTTTAGTTTCCAAGCTTAAAAGACAGTTATTAAGCCATAACATGCTGATTAAATCTCGTTTTAATGTCTAATATCCTACAGATGGCTTTGTACAGGCTTTTTTCAGTGTTGCAGGATAAGCCTCACCAGGTAATGCCTTCATTCTCCTTAGTTGTAAATTCTTTGTTGGCAGAGCTAACTCAAAAGCTGGTCACTGTAAAATTTGTTTTTGAAAGAGTCCCTAAGCTTTTAAAACCAAAGCCAAGAAATATATTGCTTCCACTCTTGTTTTGTTTCAAAATGCCAGAATACCCTAAATCTACAGTGAGGGGTTCTTTATAAGTAATGATGTCTATTTCAAAGAATAAAAACCAAGGTGATATGAAATAAAGCTGAGAGTTATATTTATACCATTGTGAAAGTCCCAGTTTTGGACTTCATTATGCTTTGCACTCCACAGGCCTTCACTTGCACCATAAGACATTGAAGGGACTTTTCTCTGGTATGGGATGTGTCTGTTCACTCTGTGTGAATCTGCTGTGATATATGACAGTGGCATAAATAGTCCTTTCCTACCTCTTGGAGCTTTGTGCTGAACAACTTGGCTGAACCTCAGAATCCTGCTGTTGGCATTCAAATGGCACTGAAAACCATATCACACTAAACTGCACTGCTGTGTTTCCTGTGCTGTTTTAGAATGTCAAAGGAATTTTTTTATCATTTTGTGTTTAATTGAAATGAGACAGGGAGAACTCTAAAGGTTATATCTTGTGTTCTGTTCACAATCCTGACCTCCTTACCTCATTTCCACTATTAATAGATTTGCATTCCTTAAGACAGTAATAAATGAGGCTAGTCTTGTAAGGAGAATAGTATCTTTTAATAGCTCTACTGAAATAAAGGAAGAAAACAGAGAAGCTTGCAGACCCTAAAGGAGTGGGTTGTGTGCTGAATACTCCTCTGTTTTCTCCTGCTACAGTAGCAGTCTAATAAAAAGATAATATAATGTTACCACTCACAAACTATGCTTCATTTGTATCCTCAGATCATCACAGCTGCAAAAAATCTACTTTAGAAGGGTGACAGCTGAGAAGCCAGTTTAAAACAGAGAGCAATGGCTTAATATAAAGAGATATCTTTATCTTCCAGTTACACTGCAGTGTTAAGTTCCTCTAGTTGATTAAACAAATAAAAGCCTTTCCATAATTCTTTAAATACCAACTAATTCTAGGAAAAAAATAATAATTCAGATTTCAGTTGCACCTTTAATTAAAGATGAGAATTAGCTAGTTTCATCCTTGGGACTTCCCACAGTTCATCTATAGCAATAAATCTTAGTAATACTATGAAATCAACCTCTTCATTTTAAAAGCCCATAATTTTTGTTCTCAAAGGACAAGATTCACCATAACTGACTTCTGTCTTCCACAAATTAGAAATCAAAAACTTACCTCATTGCCTGGACTTCCTGTTAAAAGAACAGACAAATACTTTACAGGGATGACTGACATGTCTCCTTGCCTAAGGCAGGCACTCACAACCATCTGCTGAAAGAGTCTCTCTCTTCTGTAACCACACAAGAAGCCAAGAAAATTGTGTAGGCTATTGACTAAATGCAAGGGTCTGGTCTCATGTGAGATGCCTTAATATAACCACTCTTGGCCCAGAAGAGCAACAATTAGCCTTAGATCCTGTGTCATACCTGCCAGTCCTATGGCAGGACCTTAGAGCATCTCAAATGGCAGTACAGGTCTCTGTTTAGGCAATTGATTACTGCTACAGATATCTAACTAAAAGCAGCTAAATTAAATAAAATTTCAGCAACAGGAAAAATTAGTGAACTTAGTAATGTCAAAAGATCTTCAGGTTCATAGAGTAAAGATGAGACAGAGAAAAGCATAGAAAGCAATGAAGGTGGCTCCTTCTCTTCCTGCTGAGGCAAAAGGCCTTTTTCTCCTACCACTTCTAGGCTTAAACCTGCCTTTCACCCTGGCACTCCCTACTTTGGATGCTAAGGAAAGAGCTTTCCTTGTTTCAACCTGCTCTAACCAGGGTCAAACCAAAGAGAGGAATGTCTGTCATTTCACAGGAGTAGGACAAAATTTGTGTTTGTGTCCTGCAGCAGTCTCGCTGTCACTGCAAGTGGTTTCAGACACTGTGCATTTGCAAATCCATAATTCCACATGAAGCCTTCATGAGGCCTGGCCCCTCCACCACAATCAACGGCATGTTTACAATCATGTGTAATCAGCTGACCTGATGTGAATGCACACGAGATGGCACATTTGCCTCTGCACTTGCAATTGCTTTCAAGGTTTACTTTTAGAGCAGGATTTTGCAAAAACCACAGGATTGTGTTCACAGTACACACACAAAAAGGAGTACTGTTCAATAATAAATAGTTCAAATTTTCTCTGTTCTCTAAGAGGAAGAAGCATGGGTTGCACATTGCTTTATTTGAGAGTTTCATGGATGTACACTTCATGACTGCAGGAAGTTGGGTTCAGAAGAGATTTCATTTCATATTCTGGATACACATCTTGATTAGATTATTCTGCATCTGCCTCATTTTAAAAGAGGTGTTAAAAACCGCTGTCCTATTTCCAAATCTGGTTCACACCCTTTGGTATGCTTAGAATTTTAATATGTCTCACATTCTACAATTTACTGTAAGAGTTAACAAATTCTGCAGTCAAAATCCATGCTTGTTACTAAATATGTGATTTAATACTGAAAGAGAGAACTGCTTTATATCATTTTACATAGTATGAGCCATATAATAAGCATTTCTGCCCCAACTGTATCAGAAAAGTCTGCTTTTACTCACTGAAACATGAGTGTTTGAGGCCCCTGGGATTATAATCCCATTTTCAAACCATGTTTATCTGAAGACATATTCATTTTCTAATATATAAGAATGCATTACATCTAACAGACAGTAAATAAAGCGGATGTGAACCATGAACACTTGCTTAGAAAATGTGAGATGAGGTAAGATAAAATGATGCTATCTGTAAAGATTCAGGCACGTTTGCTCCAGATTAAGAATAGATGTTTTAAAATGCAAGTATTTATTCTAAATTATTTGGTGCTCCTTGATCCTCAGACAGATTTAACTGCAGTGCAAACCTTTCATATGGCTCCATATGCTCATTTTAAGTTAGTTTTGCATCTGATGAACAGTACAGACACTCCATTTGCGTAGTTGGAACGTCTAAAATGTGAAAATCCATATTGAGCAGTAACAGGACATGCAAGCCACCCACCAAAGAATATGTCCTTTTTGCCAAGAACAAGGAGAGTCTTATTTGAAATAGCTCAAGTGACTAGAGGGTCACAGGAAGGCACAGCACACCAGTTTAGCCAGGCCACATTTTCCTTCCAGAATCACACCTCCCAAGGTGAAATCAGAGCAGATTGTCTTACACCACAACTGTGCTCTAGAAGCAGTAACAACTACAAACTGACACTGGCAATACACATATGGGTTGTTATCTGGTCAGCAAATATATTCAAAGTTAATGCCAATCCATCAAATACCTTCAGGCTCCATTACCCTTTCCTTTCACCCAGCTGCTGTTTACAGACAAAAGGAATCCACTCTGTTTTGCTGAGCAGATCAAAGTGTAACAGGCTATATATGGCCTGCAGTGGAAGAAAACAGTGTGGCATGTCATAACATTGCACTGACGTAAGGCCATTACAGGCAGCGACAGTGACACATTGGCTTTTGCACCTACGGCAATATTTTAAGCCTCTTTCCACCATGTCATCAAGTACAGAGTTCAGCCACCAGCAGCCCCAGGCAAAATGTGCCAGTGCCAGACAAAGAGGACTGGGACACTGGGCGAAACTCTAGACATGGACTTGTAAGCTGAGGTCTGACTCAGCTCTGCCTGGGAAAGTGACTGACAGGTAAGGGTGTGCTACCAAAGAAAACTCAACACCCAGCAGGATACAGAAAGGAGAAACAGCAAGTTTCAACCATAGTTTACTGTTGATAGAAACTTGCATAAAATCCTCCCTTTGCTAATGGAGTCTTAAAACACATATATTGAATGAGAGATGTTAATTATTCTCTAAAAACCTAAATTTCCCAATTTAGGTAGTTAGGGTACTGCCAGAATAGAAAGAGAACTGTGCTAACTTTCTGCCAGGTTATGTGAGCACAGAGGAGGAGGTGATTTATCCCACTCCTCATATCCTCATCCTGAAAGCAGAATTCCAAACTCTCTACCAGGCCTTGCAAAACACAGGAGCAGACATGAAAAATCTACTGCTTCATCAACTATTGTCAGTCTCTTTCAGAAAAATACAGTCAGAAATATTTGGTTCATGGGCTACTTCATACTCTTTCCTCTAACCCTGTGGGGTAAACAGCAGATCTTGGGAAGAACTGCTGTGGAAATAGAAGTGAAATTTAGAAAATTCACAGGAGTAAAGAACAAATTTTCTGTTACTGAAGCATTATGAGGCATCTGGACTGGAGAACCTGGACCCTACGCAAAGTAAACTCCATAGAGGTGGATTCACTCTTACTATTTGTAACTCAAAGATGACATGGCAGTCAGAAATAATCATTACACTGCAAAATGTAATTATCCTCTTCCTTTCTTGAGGTGTTATGCTAATCACTGAGATATATGACCCTTGCTCCCTTCAGTATAATTCAGTGCATGAATTATGAAAATGGCTTGTTCATAGTTATGAGTACCATAACAAGAAACTGTTACCATAACAAGTAACTGTCTTATACTTCATTTCATTTTCCCTGGCAAGCCCTAAAACCTTGAGTCTACAGATTTAATGGAACAATATTTTTTTTCATCAAGTGACTGTACCAGTAAATAGACACAGTTACTATCTAATGAATTTCTTATCAGAACATTCAAGTTGTTAGGAACTGATCCAGACCACTCCTACATATTTCTCATTATTCCCTATAGTGTAAGCTACTGTGCTATTATTCGATAATTTGCAACATGCTGGTACTTTCCCAGCTTCTGCATTTGCCTTCCATAAACATAATATAACAGGTATCTACAGAAGGACAAGAATGTCAGAGCACCAAAAAAAGATGCAATAAAATGGAAGATAGGATGTGAAAAACACCTCTCAAGGTGAAATAGGCATTACTCGTAGATTTCGATCACTAGAGAATAAAGCTAGGCTAAACCCAGTGACATTGCAAGCTAGTTAGCACACCCCATGCAGAGAAACATTGTTTTATAGACTGGCTTATGATTAATAACACTCCAGGAGTGGTACACTCCAGCTGACATGCACAACTCCAGCTTAAAAGATTACCTTTTTTTCCCCAGTCATCATTAGAGTTAAAGTTTATGTTAGTCAAGCTAGCAAAAAGGAAAGAGGATTTGTTTTAAGGGGAAAAACCTCTTGCACGATGAATGTTTAAGAATGTTTCAGTTTTCTGTATTTGATCTACATGACTGGTTTATAAACTGCTTTTAAAACTGACAAACAAATCTTGTCAGAGAATAATACAACACACCAGTAAGCTGTAGCAAATGATTTCCCTTAGGGTTTGGTTTTGCCATGTGTCCGGAAAAGACCAAATAAAAACATGTCCTTGCTAAAATAAAGCAGTTTTTCAAAATTCAGCATCCTTTCCATACACAAAGGTTTTATTTTTTATAGCAAGGCTGTGCTGTCTTGTTGGTTTATGTGCAGCCATATGCTTTCAATAAATGTCAGCAAGAACAGAGCAACTTCACCAGACTCCTCAGAGAGTGTTTCACCTGGCTGTATAACAGCTGCATTTCCGTGAAAGCTGAGAAGCCCGAGGTTTATGATTAACAATTTAATGTTAGTTACATCATGGGAGAGGCACCTTGTGCAATCTTCTTACATAATTTACTGTACACAGTATTCATTCCAACGTGAGTTATAAGTCATCCATGAGTAAGTCCTGAAGAATTAGAAGAAGCTGTAAGCAATACACAGGAAAGCCTGACAACAATGAGCATTTGTGATTCGTTAATGACTTGGTATTAACCTTTACATTTTGGGTTTTCAACTGGTATGTGTAATCATCAGAAACCTCCAGACTGATGTAATCTCTCACATTCCCAAATGTGAGATGGGCCTTTCAACCATTTTTTCCCAAACTGCTTTCTTGTTAGTGCTTGCTGCAAAAAATTACTATGAAAGCATTAATATCTTTTCATGGCAGAACAATGAATTTCTGACAAAGCTGGTGTTCTGCATAATCATGATCACCATCACTTTATATGTGTGAATGATCTCATTAGACTCTTATCTTATTCTCACTCAACTGGGACTACTCTCATATATGTAAGGTTGCTAATGTATTTGGATGATTGAAGATTTCATTGGAACTAGTAGTTTGCAGTGACATTCATAATACTGCTACTTCCCAAGCATACCAGCAACAGTCTACACTTCATGAAGTTTAGTGCATGGGAACAGTACAAACAGAGGTAGACAAAAGAAAAACAAAATTTCCCCATTGCAGGAGTTGTGTCAGAGGGCCTCTGAAGAAGAGTTTATGAACTGAGGGAGAATGATCCACACTGGAGGAATACGATTGCAAGACACAAATGTTTGCTATTACAAATAAAGCCAGTAAATGTACCATTCAGCAAATATGAGCACCACTAATAAAATGCTAAGCTTTATCAGTCACTTCCTTTGAAAGCACTGAAAAAAACTCACATTCCCTCCCACATGTGGAGGACACATTCCTACAGCCACTTCCACTCATAGGCCTGCAATGCTTTTTTGCTGCCAGGTTTTTGATGCACTTGGAATTACAAATGTGACAGAAGTAGGCACTTTCTTTATCTCTGCTTACAAAGGTGAATTACATATAACAGTATCATAACTGTATTATATGCCTACTATATATAATGTATTAAACATTACACTACAGCAGAGAAAGAAGATCTTTCCATTTAAAACCTCCAGGCAGAATCTAAGTATTAGTGCAGTTAATAAACAGATCTGTTGTATCCTCTTCATCCATGAAGTGCTTAATTCAAACATCTCTTTTCACACCAAATTTATCAGACCCCAGGGATCCCTTTGGCATCAGGAATCTGGGCTCAATAAAGCAAGCAAATGGAATGTAAGAAGTGGGTTACTCATCAATTTGCTCTCTGGGATGCTCAAAACATGCTGAAGTCTGCTGAATTTGACTGAGGGCACTCTGTTGTATAAAGGGAATTCTCAGAGGCCATGGAGCTGCCAGAGTAGCTTCTTTCACCATCTCCTCCTATGGGCCTCTTTTGTAGCAAGAGGCACACCTAGGAGCACTCCCTGCTGGCACAGATCCCAAGGGCCATGGCTGATACCACGTGTGCTGGTGACACTGGGACAGGCACAGCTCTGCAGCCACAGAGTGGAGCTTTCTGCCAGCTGCAACCAGACTCTGGGCTGCCCTGCTGCAATGTTTGTGCAAGCTGCCAAACAGCCAGTTCACCTTTATAGGCAGTCGATATTAATCGTGGCAGGTGGGATTGTCAGGAATGACTTACGGCACACCTGCACAGCCAGAGAGCAGTGATTGAAGTCGGCACACAAAAAGGTGGCATTGCAGGCGCTTTTTTCCAGGAAGCTACGATTCTCTGTGTATGGATCTATTTTTCTTTTACATAATTACTTCAAATGTAGTTTTTTTTGGAAGAAGTTGCTACATACTGCAGCTACACACTGTGTTTCACAAAATCCAGATTTTGATCTGATAATTTTGCTCAATTTTCCACTGCCTGTTCACTGAACTACGTCTTTCCATATCACTTCTCTTTAAGGCTTAATGCACTTGTGATCTTACATTATGTCTATTTCTACATAACAGTGTAGGTAGTAGAACGTCAAATGAATACAGCAGGAAATTCCATACAGGCATACATAGAACACATGTGTTCATATGCAAATGGCAGAACAAGGCATAGAAGATAAGCCCTAAGAATCACAGCCAGGAATTAGTGATTGTATCAGCATCAAGGGATCACACAGGCTTTGTGGAGGAGGAACACCATATGACCACATTCAATTTCTTCTTTGAAATGGCCTGTTCACTATGGCAGTGGTAGAAAATGGTCATCTTAACTTTTAACAGAATTAGATGCAAGACCTGCATCTCTAGGAAAGTACAAGCTATGTTCTTAGACTGGCATTCCTGTTTCCAGTGGATCCCAAAGGCCATATATTATAGGAGTAGGACTATATTTCACTTGTTCTGCTCTTAGGCTAAAAGTAATTTGCTATTCTGCATAAAAATGGCCTTTGTGAGTCTGAACAACTATACTTTAGTATCAGTAATTAAGCAAGTGAGGAGAAGGCTACTACAGGTACAAAACATGTATGTATGTGTTCTATATATCTCCAGTGCACCAAAGATATTTAATTAGCTTCATCCATATTAATAATGCTGAGAAAAAAATAAGGTTGATAAGAGATGCCCACAGCCACAAGTGCTTTCTGACCTACTACTGCAAGAGTTCCCTTCCTTATTATTTTGAACTAGGTTCTTTATGTCATAATTATAACAGGTAATGTTATTTCTGTCCAAGCTCACGAAATATCAAATGTATAAGAGAGGAAATTACATGCTGTTTTATAGAGTACCACTTGGAAAAATTAGATTTGATATGTAATTTCAAGCTTATGGAGTCAACTTGCCATGTTCATTCTGGATTCATAAGCACTGCCTTAGGTTTGGTTAATGTGGTTTTGTATTTTAATACAGAATAGAACAATAATGTAGCAGCTCTGCCTGAGAGAGATTCAAGACTTTACTAGAAATTCATGATAAGGAAATTCCCCATGGTGCAATGTGAGGTCACCTGGGCTGAGTAAAGACAACAGCCAGGATTATGTAGAGTAGCCTTATTTTGGGATGTCAAATTAGACACATCATAAAACTTGGTGTTTCAAGGGACAAGTGATCCACTGTTTTCAGAAAGAAGGTAGCTTGAGTGCCACCAAAAGCAACGAGCCAGTAAATCTTGGAAAATAAATGCTGTATTCCAAGAAGAAAACTTGTTTAAGGACAAATGTCCTTTTTCCAGTTTGCATTAGGCACTTGAAAACACTGCCAGCATTAGCAAAGCTTATGTGATTTAATGATTGTATGAGAAGAGGTAGCTGTAAGGAAACTGACTGCTATGAAATCCTAAAGTAAATTTTACATAAAATACCTTTATTAGTATGTGGAAACTTCTGTATTTAGAGGACACTCTCCCTTCCTGTGTCGATTGAAGTAGGCAGAACTTTTCATAAAGCTGCCTTAAAATCACGATATAGCAACAGCTACAGTAGATGTCACAAGACCTACACAGAGGAGAATACTGTCATTCCCCTAGTTAATTTATATGTCCTTTCTGCTGTGCTGTGCCTAGTTATCATGTTCAACTAAATAAAATAAATGTAATCAAAGACTTCCTCTGTGAAGGTGCTAAAAAGGTAAGTGGATTACTGGAGGGTGGGGAGGGTCAGGGCAGGTTGAGGGGTACAAACTACTCTACCATCTTTCTAAGATATTCTGTATTTACATTTCCCCAGTGTTTGTGCAGTGACCTTGAAGCCTGACTGTTCTCATAGTAACTGTGTCAGGTGTGACAGCAGAGGCAGTCAGATAGCTGCACTCACTGCTGCAGCAAGATAGAAAGCAAAGGAGGGCATAGGCCATCCTTCACTTTTAAGAGGATAATATACTTGATGATCCATCACTAAAGGGTCCATGCCTTTATTTTTGTACCTCTTACTCCTTGTACAGAACTGTGAAACTGCTTACGAGTGCATTGTCATCCACAGATGCCTCTGTCTCTGTGTCCTACCTCTCTTCCGATTTTAAGTCCCTCTTGGTAACCCTCCAAAGGCCTATGGAAATATGAAGTCTCATGCTTCCTCTATTAACACCCTCCACTACCTCGTCTCCCTTAGAAAGACTTTTTCCCAATCAAGTATACATTTGTGAACATAATGGCAAGAATATGAAATCTGTGCTAACCACTAGGAAGCTACCAATATGCTGAGAGGACTTCACTGAAACAGCTACTGGAAAAGAATGCAAAGAGATTTTCTGTCTCTCAGGTTAAGGTTTAAACTAATTTCTTTTAGCTACTGTACAAAGATACTTGTGTAGATACCACTGCTAGAACTGGCCCATTAAACCCTGAGCTCCATGCTGAACTGAATTTATAAATCTCCCTTAGAATCTTACTTGGACTATCTAAACATTGGCTTCCTTGTGTATTTAGGAAGATCAAAATCTTTGATGCATTTCAGCATCTTACTGCAGAAAAAAATACCATGTTTTCTTTCTTGTTATACTGCCTTGCTTTGCCAGATAGCACAAGATGCATAAAGCAAATACATTTGGCTCTTCTGTGACTGTGCAAAGAAACAGTCACTGTTTCATAGGATACAGCTATGGTCCTGGCTCCCTCCCCCTCTGCCTTTCACCTCAGGAAGAATGGGAACAGGGGGATTCTGGACTGCAGCCCTTTCCCCTGTGTTCCTGAACACTTGGGCAAGCACTCAGCACATCCTCATACCTGCCAGAGACCCAGCTGCAGCCAAGAATTAAAGACCAGCCATTTTTTTTTTTTCTTTCAATGCAGCATTTGAAAACATATTCGAGAGCCTCCTCTTCATCGTCCTCCTCCCTTTTTTTGTTCCCATGACTGTCAATTCTTTTGACTGAGTATCATATCACTGGGATTGATTGCACAAGAGTCACCTGAATGCCAGTCACAATGTTTAACCTTCCATTCACCTGCATGCTCTGAGACATATGATCTTCTTCAAACACTTACCCTATGATTTACAGATTGGGAAAAAGTGAACACTGAGGCAGCAAAGTGCAGGGCTTAAAATGAACTGAAATGAAATGTTTCATATATGCAGGCATTGCTAAACAGTAGAGTCCTTGTTTATGATACACCTTATTTTACCTTCAACCCACGGTGACTTTATCACACTTCATTTGTAAACTCTGGGCATAAATTCTCACAAACCCAATGTATTTCATTTATCCATATTGGTAAATCTTTCCTTAAGAAAGTTGTCCTGCTAAATCTTTTAGGGCTGAGACAATGCCTGCAATTGTGCATTAGCTGAAACAAAAAAGCCTTAAGACCAGGCCAGTTTTCCCCACAGAACATGGACAGGAAATCAGCACCACACATTTCCAGGAAGGCTACACTGTTCCAGTACCAAAAGCAATGTAACTCCATTGGCCCAAGACAGCACTTGAACTAATGGCAAATGGAGCCTATGGCAGTACCCTTATTAATACCTAAACTACTTGGCAGGCTAATGCTGCTGCATTCTAAGAGGGGACAGAAGAAAAAAAAAAAAAAGGCTTTATCCCAGATGCCCAAATCCATTATGCAGCAGAGAAGTAAGATACAGTGTATTTCACAGACAACCAGGCTAGTAAGAAAAGAACTCCTTAATAAACAATCACTCTTATGGCATGACAATTTCTTTATATGCACATACCTAGTCCTATCCAACTATCTCACCATTTCAGCCTATGTGAGCCCTTGAGTAAAGTTTAGCCATGATGCAGACACTGTTAGATCCCCAGAAGATGCAAACATGAAATTGTATCTTCTTCAGCTCTGCTACTAGCAGGTCTATTTGTAATTCAAGAGACATAAACTAGACAAGGTATCCTGGCAGATCCACCAAAGCTCTCACTGGCTTTCTCCCTTGGTAGCCTTCTAGTTTCAAAAATTACAGTTCTCTTCTCCAGGTGCTGGATACAGCAACTACTGAAGACATTGAGTTTATCAAGGAGAGTCATTCAAGACAAAAAATCCCCATGCTCCAGAATTTATCAGATTTACACCAATTTGTGCCATGGGATTTTTCACTTTCATTGCTTTATTCTGCCACTAAAAAGTAGATATGAATCCCTTTTATTCTCACTATCCAGGCAGCAGTGTCTTTGATTTTATTTCCTGTCAGGATCAAATATCAATGAAAAAATATTGAGTGCTTGAAAGCTCAGAAATACAGCCTAAGAACTAAAATATTTTCAGATGAATGCATGTGCTCTGTGAATAAAATTTTGCACTTACCAATCACAAACTGCTGTTTACTTCTCTAATGGCCCAGACAAATACCAAAATACAAATGCCCTTGCCAGGTAATTCAGAAAGTCAGTTGTGTCACTAAGGTTACAGCTTTTTTTTT